>LOEQ01003686.1:41197-66710 GCA_001685075.1 Bramus lutescens | reverse complement strand
GCCAGCTCCCGCCCAGCTCTCATTGAGAAAAGGGAACCGGAGCAGGAGGGGGGAGGAGAGCTCCCTGCAAAGCCGCCTCGGAACAGCCAAGGAGACTCCTAGAATGGGCACCGGACTCTTCTGACGTGGCGACTCCATGGGGAGCTAGAAGACAGAAGGGGAAAGGGAGACGCCTGCAGAGAGCATCAAAGGCTGAGGGGTACCGTAAAAGGAACTGGGGAGTCCTCTGCAAGGAATTGTCGTTCACTGGAATGCGTTCTGGAGAAGGTGCCAAGGATTTCTTCCCTTTTCCCTCAGATGAAAGGAGCCAGCCGGGACTGTCCTGAAGTACTCCCGAGGGGCCTTTTGTTCCTCTTCCCCTATGCATAGGGCTGACCTTTCCAGACGACTTTCTGTCCAGCTGAGAAGACAGTTCTTAATAAAGAAAACGAAACAATTCCTGCCTGCCTTGTGAAGGTGGTCGCAGCTCGCTTGTTGCAATTCTTTTTCTGTGACATTTTGGAATGTCTGCAGAAACTTCAAAAAACAAAAGCAAACAGCATCAACAGCCAAAAAAGATCAACAAAAATCCCCCGAATTGGGCAAAAGAAAAAGAAGTGGGGTATTTTGTTTTATTTCTTACCAAAAAGGAGTAAATGAGAGGTTACCTTAACTCAGGACTTGGACCATCAAAACCCACCCGGGAGTGCTAGGGACCAGCACTTCAGACTTGACATCTAAGCAAGCATGAGGAGGAATACCCTTGGGCTTCCGCACAGAGGCAGGTTTTAAGGAAGCCTGAGCTGATCTCCCAACTTGGGGCCTGTATGATGCCTGAAGACCGAAATTCGGGGGGACGCCCCTCAGGTGCATCAACTCCTTTCATCCCCAAAACTACATACAGAAGAATCAAACGATGCTTTAGTTTCCGGAAAGGTCGGTAGACGGTATCCTAATGTCCTTCTAATTCATGTCTGAATGTCCGTCTCTTAGCGCAAGCTTTCAGGTGTGTGAGGCTCAGGCAGAGTGCCGGCTAGAAATGGAGGGCTTAGCGCTGTGTAAGACATTGCTCATCTGGGTTGATTGTTCAAGGCTCCTATTGATCTGTGTGTTGCTGTCTGTGAAGAGTAGGTGGGGCTTTAGCACAGTGGTCCTGTGAGGATCACCTTGACCGACAGGGAACTGAGCGAATCTGAAGAGAGGGGGCAGAGTTCTCCTGGGCCCTTCCCACATCCAAACCCAGCATTCTCATTCTGGTCCCTGGAAATGGGTCCTTTGCAAAATGTTGTTCTGAGTCCTACCCCTTTGGTTTTCCAAATGGCTCCGTGTGCAGCCTCACTAGCATGCTGGGAAAGTCTGGACCATCAGGTTCTCTGTGGTGACTCCCTCTCCTCCGCAACATTGGCTAGAAATTGGAATCACCTTGACTTTCCACAAATATTATTGGAAAAGGGCAAATGGGGGTATAATTAATTATAATCAACAATACAAACTAATGCATTTCTGAATTGTATTGTTTTCAGGTGTTAAAGGTTATGGCATTAGTAAAATAAATGTTCTCAGAAAAATAGGTTATGTATATTTTTTTAAATTCTGTTTGCCTTAAATTGACAGCAATAGAGTGGAGGAAGGCGTCCAATGGAAAGTAAGGGATTGTAAACGTACCTGAATGAGATGTGGGCTACTACATTCTCCCCAGTTTTGAGGTCGGCCACATCTTCGTTGTAATCTCCTGCATAGCAGTCACCCAAAAAAGAGGAAATATAAAAATTAAATGCAGAGGGAACTTAGTAAAAGTGAAATACTAACTCCTTTTGGGTCTTTCTCTTTGAGCAATGACCATGATTACTTGCTATCAGCAAGGTGTTTGCTGGTGTTTCAGGTTCACCCATAAGATATTAAATGAGAAACACATAAGGTTAGCTCTCAAGTTTTAAATATCTGTGAGCATCTCATGGCTACTGCCAGACTGTGTCACTGATAGAGACAGAAACTGAGAGAGGCTCAAGAACTAATATTCAAAGGCCATGCCCCTTGGGTTATAGCTTCCCAGCTCTCTAAAGTAATTTGAGATATTTGGAGTACTGTTTATGTGTCTCAAACAAAGCAAGGCATTTTTCACCCTTTCTTCCTCCCCTCCTCCTGGAGAACAGACCATAGATGTGTGGGGATGCCTGCAAGCCTGCTGTGTGTTTCCACCTTCCTCTCTGTTTCCTTAAATACAAAGGGAAAGGCAGCTTCCGAGGAGAAAGTCCCCCACAGGCTGACACAGGCAGAAGGAGGCAAGTCCTGATACTATGCTTCTACAGCTGTCTTTTCCTTAGGAAGCCTTCCTGGTCTAGGGAATGCTCAATATTTGAGTCAAGGGCCGAGAGACAGCGCCCTTCCACAGTGCTGTATTCTGTGTTCTGATAGAAGCAAGGAGGGAACATGCAGCCCCTCCTTGACTGATTCCTTGTCTGCATAACCGCAGTTCTGCACTGGGGCTCAGGGAGGAAGATCCCCAGCTGCTGCAGCTGCACTGTTGCCGCTGCACTGTTGCCAGGCTAGCGTGCTGCACTAATCTGTCACCCCTGCATCGTAGCCCCAGGGTGTAGGGACTGCACATCTTTACTGAAATTTTGATGCTAAAAAGAATGACTTCCCTCTCGATCCTGGACTCCAAACTGTGTCACCTTAAGGAAAGTTTGGCTTTGTGCTCTGCTGACTGACTGTGCTCCACTGTCTCCCACAGTGAACCCCGCTTTCTGAGCTGCCCACACACCCACTTGTCATTTCCCCAAAGAAAGCACCCAGGTGAAGCAAAAGCGTTGAGGCGGCTGTTTTCCTGATCCACAAATCAATTTTTAACTGTTATCGTAGGTAGACCATGAGAAAGAGAGACCCACTGAATCTCAGCAGCTTTTAGAACAACTGCCAGAACGAAGGGTAGAGTGGGAGACCATTGTAGGTGCCAGCCCCTGCGCTGTGCCAGCCCAGACACTTCTCAGAGCTTTTCTTCAGACCTGCACTGGCCTTCACTGCCCTTTCATCTCCCTTTCTTTTTTCAAGAACTAATTTAGGTCACTGAAAATGTTCCCTCCGCGGGTTTTCACAAACCTAGCATCTACTAGTCGGGAAGCGGGGGATTGTGGTATTCAGAATTTGTACGTTGGTAAAAGAAAACTATAATGTAGTTTTAACCCGTTCATTTTTAAAATTTGATATTTCATCATGACTTCATATTAAGAACTATTTTCTCTGCGATTGGAAACTAAAGTAAAATTTTCAGTACTGACTTTAACCTGAATTTAGTCAAAGGTGTCCCTTTCCTGGAGGTAAGTTACTAGTTGCCCAGTGGCTATTCATAGAATGTGGCACATCTGGGGTTTGCTCTGGGGTCCCTCAAGCCCCACCTTAGGCCTTTGCACTTTTCTTGTTTCGGTCTGCAATGCTCTTTCTTCACAAGGACAGCCATGGCCTCCCTGTCTGTCACACCCTTTATAGATTCCTACATCAAAGTCTGTTCCATAAAGCACTGCCTGATCCCTATTCCTTCTTTGTGCCCTCAAGCCATGTTCCACGACCCAGAACTTCTATGTCCTACTGCCCACAGGGGTAATTCCTACTTTACATAATCATCAACACAGCCCGACCAGTTCCACCAGTTACCGAGAGATAGCCCCCCAGCTTCCCAGGCTAACCCATTCCTTCCCATTAAACACATACTCGGCACCTCCTCCCCCTTTTCACTTTGTGCCCTCCACCATGGTGCTCCTCCTGCGTCCAAACTTCACTGTTTGTTCAAGACATGGGTAGCTCTCACTTCACACTTCTTGCTATTCGGCCTTGTGTTTTATACAAGCTTCTTCTTGGACACTGTATATGTGTGTGTGTGTGTGTGTGTGTGTGTGTGTGTGTACATCCTCCTTAAGCAGCACATATGTAGTACACACCCATTGTTTTATTTCCATCCACAGTGAAGTGATAGCTCTATCAGTTAATATTGAAAATGTATTTGAGCTGAGTGGCTATATAGAGCCTGGTATTTATAAACACTTGGAGCATTACAGGGCTTTCTGTATTCTCCTGTTAGTCTGTAAGCAATTTGAGTTAAAATACAATGACTTCACATGTTTGGACATACAGCCAAAATTATCTTCAGAAAATGAATGTTGTTTATGTTATAATCATGTTTTTGGAAGTTGATTTGCCCAATCAACACATATAGTTTTAACTTGTATTGTCTGTAAATGGGTGGCATTTTTGGAGTCCCCAGCAAGCAATGCTAGGGATGGAAGAAAGACAGACTGCGTACTTCAAGTTAGGACTTTGCAGATTCCCTAGGGAAACCAGAATAATGAATGCCAACCTGGGATAAGTACTGAACCAAGTGTTATATCCAAGCCTCAGTTGCTTGGGAATAAAGGTTGACTTCACAGCTCATCTGGAGAGCAGAGAATGACTTAACCTACATAAGACTGAGTTTCTCCCTCAATGATCCTAAGGGAACATGCAGCACACTTGTGAAAAACACCTGAGTTGAATTAATAAAAGAGAGAAGAAGAAAGACCTTCAGAATCACATGTACCTTTATCTGCAACCTGCATAGGTTTCTTGATTAGACACGGGACCTGGGACAGGCCCCCTGGCATTTTGGCTATAGAAGAAAGATTCTGGTGAAGAACATCCTTGAAGCACACACAAGTCTTCTGGCTTGATTCCTGGATGTAAATGACGCTGTCTATATTCGCTGTTCTCTTCTGAGGCCAGGACCACTGTGTCAGGCTCCTCATCCTAGGATACTTTCCTCATTTTCTCAAGTCTTTATTTCCTCTTCCTTTCCTCATTCTGACCATGTGATTTCACTCACTGGCTGTTCATTGCTATGAATCTTAACTCTTAGATTTAGCACTCTTGTGAGAATATTTTTTTGAACTAGGACACTGGTGAGAGACAGAAGTAAGCCTTGGCCGGCTTTCCTTGTTCTGAACTAAAATAGCCATCTTTTATTTTGTCTTATCCATTTAGGAAGCGTGAATGTTTATTAAAGCTTTCACAGTCCCAGCAATAGCAGGATTTGTCTGCTAGCAGAGCTTTAGTTAACAGAGGAACCAGAAAAATTTTTTTTTCCTCTTTGCTGAGCATATGATCTGGTGACCATATGGGACAGGAACTCTACAATAACCAATAGCAGAGACCTGGAACAACAATTAGGAAGTTTGATTTGTTTGTTTCACTTGAAAACAAGGACTGTTCTATCTTTATGGCTTTTTATAGAAACTGGCTGCATACCTCATTTCATTTTGTGGAGTTATTCATTTGTTTTGTTTCATTGGGAAGATGACATGTTTTGGTTTCATGCATGTATGCATAGTTCATTCTGCAAATGTTTGTGCAGGACTTTAGTCTCATCCGTGTTGACCTTATGCTCCAGGAATCTGAAGCAGCGTATGTCCCATGGGGATGGTGCTGTATATGCTGAGCAATACAAATTTGAAAATCCAAAATCTGAGATGTTCTAGTGGCAACATGATTCCACTGTAGAAACTTCAATAATATGAAACTCTCTTAGGCATAGAATTATTTAAAACACTACATAAAATGGAACTAGTTTATGTGTGTAGATGTATGGAGACATTGGTGAACTCTGTTTAACCTTGGGCCCATTGCTAAAGTATCTCATAATGTTTGCAGATAGCCTCAAATCTAAAAATATCTGAAATCAGAAGCACTGTGGTCCACAAATTCCTGACGAGGAATACTCAATCTGTATGAACCTTGAAGTGTCTACAGCTGAAACTAGTTCAGTCCCTTCCTGTGCGCCATCATCAAACATTTGCTGATTTCTCCCCCCTCTACTGTGCACGCTAAGCATATGCATATAGAAGATTTTGTAAATATTGAAAAGATTATTTGATGCTATGCCCACTTAATATTCATAAAATCAAAATAAATAATCATAAATAATTTGTCTCGTTAATTTATTAACTTTGCTATTGAGAAGCACAATTTTCTTTCATTGACTGAGGGACTAATCTAATATGGAAAAGCAGCTGAATAAACCAGTGGGTTATGGAATCAAAGAAGAAACTAAGCATCAGCTAAGCTGTGACTTGACCATGGCAGGGTGTCGTGCTAAAAGGTGTCATGGAGAGATACGTTGTGCCTTATTTAGGGAGCAACCTGAAATTAGTGTTATTTGAAGTCACATTTTGAGAAAATTCCAGACAGGGAGTGAATCGGATGCAGTGGCTTCTTGGGTGCTGAGGCAGGAAGGAAATCAAATGAAGATGACCAAGATTAAGCACCTCGGGACGTGTTAGTAACGGTAGGAAGACGCAGGCTCCACACAGCGACGGGGCCAGATGTGAAATGGTAATGGATGAATAACTGGATAAAGGGTGGCGATGGAGCTTCCTACACCAAGGCAGGAATCAAGGGGAAAAGTGGGCAGATGCAGAACACAGAGTCGGTTTAGGTTTACTTATGCTTAGGAGGGGTTAAATTTGCATACCTTTATCTGATCACATTCTCTCTGTGGGTAGCTGCCCCTCACTCCTAGGAGTATAAGCCCATGTGAAGGAGGGAAGGGTGTCTGAGAGCACAGGTGACACATCTTCTTCATGTAGAATGAGGTCAATTGTGTGACTGGCTTTTTCAGTCCAGTGAAGAGTCTGGTCCTGGGAGAGGCTTTATGGGGCCAGCAGTGTCCTCCCAGGGAGTCAGCTGAGCACACCAGTGCCACCCAGATCAGCAAGGGCAGTATTACTGAGTAGTGAACCTTCATTGGGATTCTAAAATGTCCATCCCTGTGGCTCTTTACATGACTCAGACACAGAAAATATTCTTGCTAGTAACCTCCTAATTAATGTGTCCTTTCCCATGCTGCTAGGGCATGCATGAACTTGATTCTTTCTTGTTAATTTTAATGTTTGGAATTGCATTGGTCTCCCAAAGGAAATTTTAAATCAAGCAGTGATTTATTATTATTATTATTATTATTATTATTATTATTATTATTATCATGCTTTTCCCACCAGTGCTCTCTCAGCAAGTTCTTTCTTATGTAGGAGATAGCTCATACCTACCACAGGAAATCAGAGAAGGTGGGTCCAACTCTGTTTCAGAGCTGTAGATGAGATGTCTGTTCCTGTTGACAATCTTTACCCTCCTATGCAAGATGGGCATGTCTACACATGTCATGTCTTTACATGGCTTATTGCCAAGTGTATATATTTCTTGCAACAGAGATGAAATCCTCACTGAAGTCAATGTCAGAGTCCTTTCTCTATTTTTTTTCTTTTTGTTCTATTTTCTCACCTCACTTTTTAGTTCTCAGTGTTCTGAACCCCTCTCCCCTTAGTGTGGTGAGACAGAGTGAGATTGGAGAGTTGGAAATGGAAGGCTTCTTTCCCACCTTCTTTTCGGCAGTTATCCACCCTAAGTACTGTATAAGTAAAGGAGCCCACATGACTCTGAGATCCCTCAGCTGTGAGAAATTAGACTTCACCGTTAACTGGCTTGCTCACCTTTTGACAAATTCTTTGGTAAGGCATCCATAAAACGGCAGTGGAGGTGGTGCCTGCCTCCTGGGTACTGTGAGATGAGATGGGAGAACATAGATAAATGCCTGGTAAAACGTCTGACCTAGAAAGTATGTGACATTGCTTACGTCTAAGACTTTAAATTTTCTGAAAATGAAGATGCATGACAAGTGTGGTTAAAGGGATTCAAAGGCAACCTACTGACTGGGAGAAGATCTTCACCAACCCCACATCAGACAAAGGTCTGATCTCCAAAATATATAAAGAACTCAAGAAACTAGACTTTAAAATGCTAATTAACCCAATTAAAAAATGCGGCACTGAACTATTTTCTGATTTTTGACAGAATACCATCAAAGCATCAAACTTAACATTTGTTTTCAAAGAAGCCCACAGGAAAAAAGACCATATTGTTTTGCTCACGAGTAGTCTGCAAACCTAGAATATCTCCAAAGGAATCACACCAATAGGTTAAAAGTTTGCTTTGTTGCAACTTATAGAACATGTGGGGCTAAAGTTTAATGTCACTTTGAACAAATGCAGACTTGTTTTTCTCATAGTTGAAAACTATCTGGAGGAAAGTGCTGCTGGGGTTAGGTTCAGTATTTTTTTTAAGTGCAATAATATTTATTAACTTAAAGTCATATACCCAGGGGCCTGGGAGATGGTTAACAAGCTTGCTGTACAAGCATAACGTCCAGAGTTCAGATCCGCAGAAACTCGTATAAATCCTGGATAGGTGTGTAGCACATCTGTGATTCCAGCCTCAAAAACCAGAGAAAGATGAATTCCAGAGCATGATGGTACAAGGCCAGCCTTAGGGTGAGCTCTGAGCTTGATGGAGAGACCCTGCCTGTAATGAGTAAGGTGTAAGAGCGGCTGAGGATGCTTCCCAACACCAATACACACAAGTCTGCAGATATTAACTATTATTATTATATTAATGGCCACATACAGTCATCAGAGTAGGGCCAAATGTGGACAGAAGGACATCTAAAGCCTTCGGAGGACAGAAGCACACGATGGGACACACTGGAGAGGGCTGTTCCAGTATGCAATTGATCTCAGAAACTTCTGCAAGCTTTGTGGCTTCAAACAATAGAATTTTCTTAATTCCTCCTTCTGGAGGCCAGAATCAAGATCAGTCCCCTGGGGTAAAGCTAAGGTTTTGGCGGTGCTCTCTGGAGTCCTGAAGGAGTATCTTCTTCCTCACCTGAGTCTTTCCTTATAGAAGCCACCAGCATGCCTTGACATTCTTCCACCATTGAAGCCAGCAATGCAAGAAGGTCCCCCCCCCAGCCTTTGCATTTATAGCAATTAATTTTTGTGTATGTGCCTATGTTTGCCTGGGTGCAAGTGCATATGTGTGTGCAGGTGTTTGGAGGTTGGAAAACATTGGGTGTCATTTCTCTGGCACAGCCTACCTCTTTTTATTGTTTGAAACAAGGTCTCTCCCTGGTTTGGAACTTGCCAATAGCCTGGGCTGGCCAGACAAAGAGCCCAGAGACGTTCAGTATTTCACCCCCAGCTTCTGTGTTACTCATTCAGCCCGTGTTTGGTGATTGTAGCCTAGTGATCAGAGCTGACCCTTACAAAGACTGGTATGATATCAGACATCAAGATGGAAAGAGTATTTCATTGACAGCACCAATAGAATATTTATGTAAACAGGTAAAGTGGTTAGTATTAAATTTAACAAGGAGGTGAAGGATCTCCCACAATGAAAACTATAAAGCAATGATAGCACCCGTTCATGGATCAGAAGAATTAATATGAAAATGTTCATGCTGCCAAAGAGATCCACAGATTCAATACAACCTGTTCAGTTTCTTCACAGAATTGAAAAGCAGCCAGTTCTAACATTTATAAGGAACTTCCACAAACAATAGCAAAATCTTTATCTTAAAGAAGGCAAAGTGTTTACACTACCCAACTTCGGAGTAAGCCCAAAGTAATCAAATAAAAAAAAAAAGATACTGGCTGGCAAAATTGGACATTCATTCCCACAGAAGAATGAAGCCAGTCCTGACATCTCACCAGCTACAAAAATGATCACAGATGGAATTAAAGACATAAATGTAGTACTCAAAATAGTGAAACTACAAGAAGAAAATACAGGAAAACAATTAAGGACATTGGCTTGAAAAGAATATTTTTCTCTGTTTGAGATGTTTAAAGCACAATGAACAGAACCAGAAAATAGAAAAATGCAGTTGCATCAAAGCTTTGAAAGTTTTATGTCAAAAAGAAACAGAGAGGTACAGAATGGGAGAAAATATTTACAAAGGGTACATTTGAAAAAGGAATACATACGTGCACACAGAAAACTGCATCGCAAAATAAATAAGTATATTTCTAATGGGGCATAAACATTTATAGATAGTTCTTAAAAGAAACAAGGACTAAATACCAGTAGGTATACATGAAAAGGCTCAATATCATTAATTATCAGGAAACGCAAAGCAAAACCATAATCACTTCACTCCAGTAAGAATAGTTGTATCAAAAATCCACAAAAGTGCTGATCAAAATGGCAGGAAAGTGTAGCCCTTGCACAGGCTGGTGTAGATAAAATTTAGTGCAGTTATTATGATAGTCCAGGGGTTTCTCAAAAAGTTAAAAATAAAACCATCATATGATGTAGCAGTCTATCCAACAGAAATAAGCATGTTGAAGAAATATTAGCAAGCCCATGTATATTGTAACCCGTTAATTATAGTGAAACCACCAATGTCTATCAACTAGTTAATAAGAAAACCATGGTACAAGCAGAAAGGACTACTGTTTAGCCGCATAACATGAAATCCTGCTTTTCAAAACTCAATGGATGGAGCTGGAGACAATTATGTTAAATGAAACAAACCAACACAGGAAGTCCAATATTATGTGAGATCATTCATGTATAGAATCCAAAACTGCTGATCTCTTAGATGTCAGGAGTACAATGGTGGATACCAGAGGTTAAGAAGACTTGGAAGGAACAAGCAATAGAGAGGCTGGGGAGCCATACTGTGTTATCGCTGGATAGAAGCAAGATGTCTGGTATGCCGCTGAGTGTAGGTGACAGTCACCTGGGAAAATAAAATCAGACAGGTGGTAGTGGTGCATGCCTTAATCCCAATACTCGAGAGGCAGAGGCAGGTAGAACTCTGAGTTCAAGGCCAGCCTGGTCTACAGAGTGAGTTCTGGGTCAACCAGGGCTACATTGAGAAATCCTACGTCAAAAAAAAAAATAACCCAAATAAATAATTAGAAAGAAAGAAAAAAAAAACAGAAGAAAGGATTTCATGTTTTCAACCTAAAAGAATAACAAGTGTTTGAGAAAATACACACATTTTATTTAAACATTGACTAGTGTGTGCATGTATTAAACCATCACATGGTACCCTATAAATACGCATACTTTTACATTTTGTAACCATTTATTATTAATTTTTAAAAATTCAGTGATGATTTTAATGTATAACAAGTAAATCTGATCCTGGTTCTCCACTTCATTAATTACTTTTGGTAATTCCTAATCCTGTGAGTGTTGTAATTCATTGCTTCTTGTGGCCAACCCCAGTTACCGCTGCTACCCAGGGTCTGTTGCCTTCCTTTTAATAGCTGTGCCTGATTCTTCTCCATTCCTAACTCATTAGAAAAGGCAAAAGCAGGGAGTTCATTGACGAGTCTATCTAGAACTCTTCTCACGCAGAAACCCAACTATCCACAAGCGCTTCTCATCCCTTCCCAGGCTGTGGTGTAAGATATGGCTGCCTTGCTGCAAGAGAAATGGGAGACGTGTTTATTTCCTGGCTTCTAAAGTTGAAATGCCAAGAGAAAACAGGAGTGTGAATGGTTGCTGAATTATTGAACAGTGTCTGCCACACCATTATCCAGGAACTGCTCGTTCTAAACACAGTTTAGAACTGTGTCATGACGGACTGCCATGCCCACTGCCCCTGAAAATGCCACTTCTGATTGGTCTTTCCTAAAATCAGTATGTGAACTCCATTTGTGTTAGATGTGGCACAAGACATAGAATTCGTTTGTGTATTGGTACCATTTCCAGTCAGGCTAATACTCTAGTAGTAAGATGTTTTATTGTTTGGAATGTGATGATTCTGCAATTATGAGTCTGTAAATAAATGTGTTATGTAACAGATGGGAGCAGAACCATCTGTTGTTATTGAATCCCTGATTTAATAGCTGTTGAATATTCTCCCACTCCTCTGGGGACTTGCCCAATTTTAGCACATAACATTTACTTTCCTTCCCCTTTCACGAAATTTATATGAGTTTTCAGTTTCCTATTTTATCTAAGCATAGAATACCCCAGGAAGGGGTGGCAAAGGGAAACCAGGTCCATTCGACAAGTGTATGCAGTGAACTTGGCTGTATACCAATGGGAAATAGCAAACCTCAGATACTTGTGACTGTTTCAACCTGTGTCCTTTACAGTGGGTTTGAAAGAAGACAGCAGTGAATGAGGGGAAAATAGGAATCTCGGCTTTACTTCCATCTCTTCTTTTTCCAGGTATTTTTGGACAGAAACTGGAAGACACCGTCCGATACGAGAAGAGATNGCCCATGCTGGTGGAGCAGTGTGTGGACTTCATCCGACAGCGAGGCCTGAAGGAGGAGGGCCTCTTCCGACTGCCAGGCCAGGCCAACCTTGTCAAGGAGCTTCAGGATGCATTCGACTGTGGAGAGAAGCCCGCCTTTGACAGGTACATCAGACAGGTCACCATCCCTCAAGAGACATTCAGACTGGACAAAGGGTTGAGTGTCTAGTGACATGGCAGATATGAGGAGAGTAAAGTATGAAATTTGACAGCACGATTTTGAATTCATTTTTCCAAGTAACAAAGGAACAATTGTGGGACACCCAATGTTGTTCCCTGCCGTTCACTTTGCCTCAGCTGAAACAGTGTTTCTCATGCTTGACCTCCATCCTAGAATTCCAACTGTACTGACCTTTCGTTTTGGGAGGATAAGTCTGTTGTATGTCTTTTAAAAAGTTTTTTTTTCCTTTCAGTTAAGGGATGTTTCAAAAAGTGATAAGTATATATATAGAGATGTTAGGAATATAATTTCAATGATAATATCATTTAAGAATGTATAGCTCTGCCTTAGTCTGCAATATATTTGGAAAGTCAGAAGAAGTAAAGAATTGTAAAATTTGATAAATAGTGAAGCTTCCAGACAAGAAACTATTGAGTATCCATAAGAGTCCTTTGCTGTTGATATTTTGCAAAAGATCTCCATCTTTTACTTTAAAATCTAATGGAAAAATAATCTTTTTTCTTAATATCATTTGCATTATATGGCAGAAACTTTTACATTCTGAAAGCTGAAACATGCCCATCTGCATATCTGAAGACGGAATTTCCCCACTAGTACCTTCTGTAATCACCCCAGCCTCACACTAGTGGCACTAGACACAGCTCCAGGGGCAGAAAGACAAGACATTAACACCCGTGGTAAGGGGCGGGTCACTGAGAGTGTGTTTGCACCAAGAACACAAGCCATGCTCACTGCAGCACTCAAAACCCTTTACTGTCCTGCCGTAAGGTCTATTGATGATCACAGAGCTGACGGTGTGGACAGGGCATCAACTCCAGTATCAACCACAGTGTGCTTCAGTATGGTGTAGACAGAAGCTTCTGTCCTGTCCAGTCCCACAGCCATGTGCTGGGCTATAGTCCCCCTAAAATAACTGAACTTACTGTGGTCTTTAAAACAGTAATTATTCCTTTAAAGATGTATTTTTAATTATGTGTAGGCATGTGTGTCTGTGGAAGAGAATGTACAGATGTGAGTTTGGGTACACGTGAAGTTCAAAAGAGCATGAAAGATGCCCTGTAGTTGGAGATACAGGCAGTTATGAGCCACCCATCATGGATGCCTGAAACCAAACTCTGGTACTCTGAAAAAGCAGGATATGCTCTTAAGTCCCCCCTTTAAATAGGTTTATTACTAGAGGTGAAGTAGCTACATGAAGAAAACCTTAAATATAAAATTGTTTATTATGGATTTTTACAATAGTAAATCTATTCTTCCCAACACATGATGAATGAAATAATGCTTCACTTGGTGCAAATATATTATGCAGACCTTAAAAATCAGAAAAAATACTCATTTCATATTAACACACTTCATTAAGTTTCCGTTGCTACAACAATGTCTGAGATAACAAACTTCAAAAGAAGGACAGTGTGGTGCTCACACTTTGGAGGTGTCAGTCTGTGATGGCATGATGCCTCGTAATCCTGAGATAAGAAGCGTGTGCTGATGAGGAGAGCAGGACAGAGCACAGCTGTCCATCTCATGCCTGATACACAAGAGAGAGAGAAGGAGCCAGCCAAGTTCCCCTGTCTCTTTCAAGGGCACACACTCCCATTGACTCTAGATTTCACTCTAGACCCTACCGTCCAAAGTTTCCATGGCCTCCAAATAACAACAAGACAGAGTGTTTGGAGGCATGTGTCTTCAATTCCCCAAAATAGTACATAGTGGCAAATGGGAAAACGAATTTGATTGAAACCCTTCCTTTCTACAAAGGTTTTATAGATAACTTATAAAATGTTACATGTGCCGTTTGAGAGAGAAATATTAAGTGTGAAGATAAATAAATTATTTCAAAACTAGCATCAGAGGACTGATTTCAAGAGTGTCTATATGCTGTGTCTAGGATAGTCTGTGTCTTCATCTCTCCTGAAGATGAGAAGCAGTTATATAGAGAGTTATAGCCACACCACAAAGACTGCAGTTCAGCTGGAGGAAGTGTACATTTTTAGCACTGAATTGCAGAGGAATTTGATGTAGTAGGCTGTTATACGATGGAAAAAGCAACTTTCTCTGCACTGGACTTCATAAGAAAATAATGAATTTCTTATCCTTTTCAAATATTTTTCTAAGGGCTTTACACATACCTGCTGGTAAGATTATAGCATATTCTAGAAAATACTATTGCCATGATATTATAGCTAATATTATCTGTCAGCATAATGTGATTTAGAATTACCATGAAAACAAAAATTTTTGGAATGTAGCTGAGAGAGTGTGTAGATTAGGTTAACTGGAACAGGAAGAGGAGCTACTCTAAGTGTGGATGGCGCCCTTCCACATCCAGGGTTCCCAACCTAAATGACAAGGAGAAAGGAAGTTACACCCCGACAGAGAATATGGACAGAATATGACACACTGCTTCATATTCCTGCCCCGTACCATCCTGTCCAAAACAGACTATACTCTTGAGTTGTGAGCCAAAATAATCCTTCCTCTACTTGCATTTATTCTCTAAGGAAGTTAACCAATGCCTCTAGCTTTTGTTATTTAATTCTTATAGCAAATCTTGGCTAATATGGGAGACTTAAGTGATGTTTTATATAATCTTGGGTACCTGTAAGAATGAATGATCCCTGTAGCAAGTGATCTCCAAACCAAGTTCTCACCAACTACTCTTATAATATTCTATAACCTTTATATAAAATATGATTTTATGCAAAGTGTATGTATTGCTATATGAAGCATGTTATGTATAAACAGTATGAAAAAATGTAACACAAGATTTGTATTGCCAAGAGGCTCTGTGAGATGTAAAGTCCTTAGAAGTTTTATCCAGGGCTCCTACAACCACACATGACATTTTGGATTCACCTTATTGTCTTAGAATTTCACCAAAGCAATTCCAGATTCACGGTAACATGATGGACCACAGTACCCGGTGCTATGTGACAAACCATGATGGATTTTGGTGGCAGGGAGTTAAAACACCAACGTCTTCAGATTCTCCTTTTGGACAGTGTTTGTCAGAGATAGCTCACCTCTATTCTCCATGATAGTGGTTGCAATTCAGTGTAACTGTGGTATCCATGTGATGTAGAAATTAGCTCTATTTGGGAAATAACCAGGCTAGCTAAAGGATAAGACAATTATATTTTTATTTATTAAAAGGGGAAAACTCATGAAACAGGAGTAAGAAGTCCAAGCTCAGCTGTGCCCTGTGGGAATCACACACACCAAAAAGAGATAGTAGCACCTGGTCTGTGCCTCAGTTTTCTCTCAGGCTCCAGAAAGCCACACCATAACTAGGATCCACCTCTTAAAGATAATTGGCTAACAAGGTTTCCCCATCACCTCCCCCTTTTGTCTAAACAAGAGCGATCCAAACCTAATACAACTATTTACAATAGGAACAGATATCACGTATAAAATTACAACCAACATAAACAATATTAAGCAAGGAACACCTGACAAATCTTTTTATAAACATCGTATTCCAAAAAGTCTCAGCTAATTCATAAGAGGAAGATAACTATGACTATCTAATCTTCAACCCCATCGTAGGCCTGAGAAGGGAGATAATATCACTTGAGTAGACAGGAAGTGCAATCAAGCAGCTTCCAAAGTGAGAAGTATGTGATGGAAACAATTAGCTACCTGAGCAGTCACCCAAGTCTCATTTGCAATGTTGAAGTAACTTTGGCTAAGGCCTAGCATAGCTGGTAGACCATTTTCAGAGGCAGGGAATTTTTCAGAACTGTCTTACCCTGTCTTAGCAAGGTTTGACAGTCTTTTTCTTTTATCCTGCTTGTCCTGTCCAGACATTGTACATTTTGTCAGTGGTCGATACATGGGCAGTTCCTTGCCCAAAGGCCAGGTTTGCCAAGAATAAAACATACTTCAAGTGGAGTGTCTTTGGTGCTCAACATTCTCTGCTGCTGTCAGGAGCAATCATGTCTTATGTCAATAGAACCCTAAGTTGTTTAAATGCCATATTCTACAGATCCTTAAATTGGTCGAAGAGTACCTATCTAGGCAGAATATAATCTCTGTGTATCTAAAGAACCTAATTAATCTGACTGTATGTACAACAAACATGAACAACTATTGACCTATAATGTATAATACCTGTATAACTTAAAGACTAAAACTTCATGTCAGAATATTAAATAATCTGTAAACAAATGTGCAGCAAATGAGAACAATGACCTCAAAAAGTAAACAATGTATAACTATCTTGATCAGAGGTAAGAATAATATATAATGCAATATGAAAGTATATCCTAAAAGTTGTATCAATATACAAAATGTCCTAAACAGAGGTAGAAACATGCATGTACACAATCTGACAGAATAACTTTGCATAGGTATACAAATAATGTAAACAAAAATAANAAAAGTTGTATCAATATACAAAATGTCCTAAACAGAGGTAGAAACATGCATGTACACAATCTGACAGAATAACTTTGCATAGGTATACAAATAATGTAAACAAAAATAACAAATATAATTTGAACTTGTATCAATATATAAAAACTATACCAATGTAAATTATCCATAATAATAGCTCACAAGTATTCACTCTATTACCCACTATTATGATCCCCCTTTCCTTTTTGAACCTACATCGTTTCTACCCCAACCCTCTACCTGATACAAGTAATAATCAACAACCCCTAAATGGTGTTCCCAACCCTGAGGACAAACTTTTCTGGGAGAGGGGCATCGTCCTCTAGAATTGCTTTCAACTGTCATGGGGGTGATGTTCTCTTTATGGGATCCTGCAAAAGTAAAGTGTGGTTAAGTTTCAAGGTTACTTTCTAGTATAATTGCAAACAATTTTTGAGAAGTCAATAGTTTTTTTTTAAAGCTCTTATTTGGAGTTCTGCCAGAACATCATGAGAAGGTGCACTGCCTTTTGTAAAGTCTGGATCTCCTGTCCAGTGTTCTGTTCTAATGCCCTCATTGAGGATTCCAAGGTGCGAAGTCTGTCCAGTAGAGATAATGTCTCATCCTTGGACATAATCTTTCTAGCATGCATATTACCTTCCTGGAGAGACATTGTATCAATTGATCTATCATACCCCTTTGACAGAGTTCAGTTAATACATTCAACAATATGGATTCTCTCAGACAATGTCTCAGCACCCTCTGTCATTGACTGGGTTTTGTTTATCAAATTGGCTATATCCTTCTCCAGAGTGTTAAATTTTCCTTTTAGTAGATTACTATCAGTCTGTAAAGTACCTCATTTGACTGGATTTTGTTAGTCAATTTGTTTGTATCCTTCTCCAGAGTTTTGAATTTTCCTTTTAATTGATCATTGTCAGTCTGCAAAGACTGTATTATTTTTAAAAGTGCCTTATTCTTTGCCCTATTATTAAACCATGTTTTTAAGAAGAAAATTTGGAGGACAAAGCTAATCCCCAGAATAAAATATAAAATATAGGAGGGAAATCATATAAACTTTACATGACATCATATATAGTATAAGTAAAAAAGCTAGTGAATCCCTGAATTGTTAAATTTTTCATCACTTTTTCCTTTTAAATTATAAATTTGTAATTTATATTTTTAATTTTAAATCTTACCTGTGGTTGAGTTAGCTGGAATGGGTGCAATAACCGTTATCTGCCAGTAGGTATCGCTGCGTGCCTGTAGTTGCATGGATGGTTTGAATCTGAATTTAGCATCAAATACTGAAAGAGATGCTTAAATTAAAAACAATCATTTAGTGTAAATCACAGATTGTGTGCTCCCCAAAAGGTCTCCTACTGTTTTGTCCACAGGTGGTGGTGGTGGTGCTGGGCGCAATCTCCTCAGCCATTGCCCACGGTGGCGGTGGCGGCACTAGGCATGAGCTCCTCTTTTCTGCCTCCATTTCCTGCATCTCTCCACCCCACTTAGACCCAGAAGTCAGCCAGTAGTGGCTACTCATGGCCAGGAATTCTATACCCAAAATGAATGGCATGGAGCCTGACCACTGCTGGTCAGAGCCACTGGACACTCTAGCCTCATGTTGGGCACCAACTATAGAAATTAGCTCTATTGGGGAAATAACTAGGCTAGCTAAAGGATAAAACAATTATATTTTTATTTATTATAAGGGGAAAACTCATGAAACAGAAACGAGAAGTCCAAGCTCAGCTGTGTCCCACGGGAATCACACAGAGAGAGTGAGCACCTGGTCCATGCCCCAGTTGTTTCTCGGGCTCCAGAAAGCCACACCTTAACTGGGATCCACCTCTTAAAGATAATTGACTAACAAGCTTTCCCCATCAGTAAGAGCTTTAATAAATAAAGTCAAATGCGTAAGATGGTCTGGCCACAATCCCTGATGGCTGGTTAAGTGGCATGTCTGCTCTTTGAAGTCTTATATCTATCCTTGGGGTTTCATACTTTAGTGAGTACTGGGATTCTTTTCATGGCAGCTTAAGTCTTGTGGAAACCACAAGGACACAGCTTACAACTTGACAGAGTAATATCCCCTGAATATTATTAGGTAAAAGCAAATCAAGTCCTATATACTCAGATTAAAAGAATAGAAAAAATGAATGTATCTTTTAATAGAAACTGTGGGATAGAAATGTAGAGATGGGGTCAATTATCCACAGTTACCTTGGAAGACAATATGAAACATTCATCCTTTACCAAGTAACTCTGGAGGGACTTCTGCCTCCGACACTGTTCTTGGGTGAAATGGCAGGTCAGGTCCACCCTCTTCTGGAGTTCTCATCTCTAGTGGTGGAAGATGATCAGTGCACAGTAAATACTTTGACCCAGTGATGAGAGTATGCTGACTCCTTTATGTGGAGAGTTATGGATGCAGCTGATTTTAGAAAGAGGGGAGGAATTCCTAGAGCAGTGAGCTGAACAGGAAGCAGCAGCATCATGTCTGTGGCCAAACATGATGGTGAGCTGCTTTGTTAGGACAAAAATCCACAAGTGCCAAAAAGATGGTGTGCTCGGTCGTCTGAATGGAATTTGCCACCATACGTTCATAGGGAGTGACATTATTAGGAGGTGTGTGGGTTTTCTTTTGGCGTAGATATGCCCTTGCTGGAGGAAGTGTGTCACTGTGGGGTGGATTTTGAGGTTTTGTATATACTCAAGGCATGCCCACTGTCTCAGACCACTTCCTGTTGCCTGCACAAGACGTAGAACTCTAAGTTACAGTTACAACACTGTATCTGCCTATACACTTCCAAGTCCCATCATGATGACAATGGACTAAACCTCTGAAACTATAAGCTAGCCTCAACCAAATGTTTTCCTTTATAAGAGTTTATGTGGCCATGGTGTCTCTTTACAGCAGTAGAAGTCCTAACTAAGAAAGATGGGGAGGTTATCTTCCAGAACACAGCACTGCTACTCCAACAAGCAGAGTATTCTGCTCCATCTATACGTTGAGTTAACCAGTTAGGTTTGGTATTTTACATACAGAAGTCTTAACAGACTTCATTAAGAGCTGCAGAGAATTGTCTGGGAATGTGTACTATTTGAAGTTAATCTAGATGAGTTTTTCTCACTAGAGGTAATAGGGCAAGGGGGTGTGGCTTATATAAGGCTTGTGTTTGAAAACCTATCTCATAATTCAACAAATAAAGGAATGTAATGAAAGCCATAGAAACTCATCCTGTGTTAGTCACAGTTCTCTAAAGGAACAGAATTAATATAATGAATACATATGAAAGGGATTTATCAGGCTGCCATACAGGATGAGGTTTGAGTTGTTCAACAGTGGCTCAGTCACACTGGAGAAACTGAGAATCTTGTAGTCATTCAGTCCTTGAGGCAAGCAGTGGAGGCTTCTGTTGCTTTCAGATTCAGTCAACTGAGGTTCACCATTAGTGTAGGATATTAAATTAAAATTAATATTAAAAAGCTAAGTGAATAGCCATCTTTTCCTGTGTGTTCTAATCATGACTGCTTTTAATAGTCAATAGCTTTTAGTTTTCATCTTGACCAGTCAGGGTGTATTTGCTAAAAACTGGAAAGAGGCTCTGGAAAGTTCTTCTTCACCAATAATCTCTAATCAGTAACGATCTCCTGTAAAGTCCTGACATTTGATTTTTGTAGTATCTTTTCTAATGACAGTTAAAACATTAAAAAGTTTGACACCATGAAATGTCATAAAATTTTAATTTAAATATTAGTAAAGTTATACTTAGCTCCTAACATTTTGTGTAAGATTTAGAATATAGGGGAATAAAGGGGAGACATATATTTCAAAGTTTAATAAGCCCAGTGACCTTCTGGTTGGTACCTATAGCATACAATTGCAGGCAATATCTAGATTTATAAATAGGGTTTGTCAGGATTTAGATTTACATGGTATTGGAGTCACGGATTTTTGAAACTTTGCTCTGCAACATGGCATGTGAACCTTGTGAAGGAAAAGCACGTGGCTTTGTGGGCCTGTCATGGTGACACACCCCTCCAGCCTCTTTGAAAGAGTGAAGTTCTGTGAGAAAAGCTCTTCTCCCTGACCTGTGTTTGGTGAGTCTGTCTCACCAGTTCAAAACAGCAACCACATAGCTGTCATAGTTTCCAAGCATTCTTGTTCTTATCTTGCTCCTTAGGAATGAAAACAAACCAACACATCACATTTTGTATTAAACTCCCCTACCACTTAAAAGCAAGGAGAATAAGGGAGGTGTAAAATCCAATTAGAAAATCTTTTGTTGTTTGCAAAGCTCTCCAGATGGTGTTAGCTGTCAGGGTGCATTCTGGAAGCGCCAGGAGGTGGGGTCAAGAGTTTGGCAGGGCCAGTGTCACCGCCCTACCATTAGCTGCTCAGCAGTGACAAAGCTGCAAACTCACAACACTGCTCAAGACAGGGCAAAGGTTGTGTGCAGCTGAGGACATCATCCCTTCTGTCCAAGGGGCCTGCAAAGCAGCGAGTGTCCTGGGTACTCCAGACATCTACTCACATTCTGTCTTCGTGATTCCTTCATCCTTCCTTCTTGTCTCCCATTCATTCTCAAAAAAAAAGTTAAATAAAAAAATGACAGACTATACCTCAGCAGAGAATTTTTTTTTTAATTCTGAAAGTTAGAAGAACAGCACTGAATCCTCTGGAAAGCAATAGAGAGCTCTTGGCTTTGTTGATCTGAGTTATAACATGTCATCTTCAAAGCAGAGAGCACTGCAGATGGGAACGCAGCTCCCAGGTGTCATTTTGCATGAGAATAATTTGCGGGTAAATATTTAGATCCACTCTTCTAATCTAAACATTAGGAGGCACCTAGCAGTCTGTGCTTTAAGTATATCTTCAGGTGGTTTGCTTTTTAGCTGTGTAGTCCTAAAACCATAAACTGGTAAGTGCTAGCTGGAAGCCAGGCTGCAGCAGTGTGCGCATGTGCGGGGATGTCTTAGCAAAGTGTCTCGGTTGAACTAGAAGAAGCTGGGGAAATAACATCGTCAGGAACTGTATACTGTTTCTGACTGGGTTAAATGTGAAAGATTAGTTATTTCATGAAGTGCAGAGCTGATGTGAAAAACACAGAATTACCCATCCTCAGAAGGGCCTAGATTTTGGGGATAGCATGAAAGAGACAGTTATGCACATGTTTGCTTTGACCCAGTGAAGATTCAAACACTGCAGTTCAAGCAAAACCCACAGTTAGGAAATTTTTGCATCCTAGTGTGACTCAGACATCTAAGGGTGGGGCTTGGATGGGAGAAGTAGAGTAGGCAGCTGTACCTGGAGGGCCTATGGCTAAGGAAATGTGGTGGAGTCACACATCTGAAGGATTGAGGACGAAAGAACTCCTTGGTAGCTGGCCTAAGGCAAGCCACGGTTGTGTAGATGGGAGACTGACTGCCTGTCTCAGTGCTGAAGAGCACCAACTCTCTGAGTCCAGCCAGACCAGCCCTCTACGTCTACCTGCTTAGCATTCCCATCTCTCAGACCATTTTATGCCACACCGTGGATAGGCACAAGGGTGTGGAAAGATTTTATTAGCATCGACTCTGGGAATTTTCTAAACATTCGCTATTTGCGTACCGTGATGATTTTAGGGTTTATTCTTTTTTAAATTTTGGATCATGTGTATGCATGTATGTCTGCCATGTGTGTACAGATGCCTGAGGAAACCAGAAGAAGGCATCAGAACCCTAGAGCTGGATTTACAAACAGTTGTTTGCTGCCCAATATGGACGCTAGGAGCCAAATATAGGTCCTATGGAAGAGCAGCAAGTGCTTCTAACCACTGAGCCAGACCAGCCCTACCAACACCATACCCATATAACACATCTACTGAGAATGGTGTTATTTTTCTTTATACGTTATGGATTTTATACAAGCTTTTTGAGTGGGTATTTTTACACCTTTTTTTGTTTAGTTTTTGGTTTTCATTCTAAGCCAGCGCCACTCGCAGGGATGTGAAGCTGGCACACTGACAACAGAATCCTGTCACCAAACCAGCCCTGGCTCTAGCTGCTCCAAAGACTTAAATTGATTCAGTTGGCTATGTCATGAAGTTAAACTTATTTTAAAGTTAAAACTAAATGACTTAATAAATTTACTTCGTCATGTATCAGAATATTCTATCACTATAGCAATATCTCCTGTGCTCACCTCCTGTTTTCTCCTGCCCCACCCTGGTTCCTTCCCAGAGCAACAGCTAAATTCCTGTCTCTGTATGGTTTCTCTCTTCTGGAAGTTTCATATAGCTCGATATTCTCTTACATCTAGCTTCTTTTATTATCATAATGTGTTTTTTTTTCACTTTTGTCCTTGGTATAACAAACATCAGTAATTTGAACACTTTTTTTCTTTAAAGATTTCTTTTTTGTATGTATGTGCAAGAGGGTGTATGAGTTTGTATAAAAGAGCTTGTATGTGTGAGTTTGTGTGTGTTAGAGTGTGTGTCTGTGTGTTGTATGTTTGAATATATGTGTGTGGTAGACTGAAATAATTGTGCATAAGATTATCAGTTCTTCATGTGACTAGCATTGCAAGGAAGAAATCTATGCTACATATGCCTACATATGTAATTTTAGACATAGGAAGAAAACATTGCAGCAATTAGCTGTGCATGAACAATAATAGCTTAAACACTAAAGTTTATCTTTCACAGTTCATGGAGTTGAAATCCATGATCAGTCAGTCATACAGCAGAGCTGACTTCAAGGGATAGCTAGCTCCCTAGACTGCAGCTGGAACCTCCTTGCTACGCCAACATGCAGATCTTCCTCAGCGCATCCCTCCTGTGTATCTCTTCTTTAAGACCAGTTATCCTGGCAGATGAGTGACACATCCTCACGACTTTGTCACTTCCCCTAAGGACCTTTCCAGAGTCCGGAGTCCCACCTCCACATGCGTTCCTGCTAGGGGTCAAATCATTCCACGGATGGCTTTGGGGGAGAGGTAGTGCACTTGATAGTGCAGGCCCTGATGTCATTTTTCTGCCTCACAGCCATTAAGCCAGGAGAATTAAATCAGAGCAAGCTGTGACTCTGCCTAGTCCAGGACTTTGCTGGAGGTGAAAGTGTCTTTTTATTTCTGTGGAGAATTCAGTGGTGGCACCTGTGGAGGCATGCATTGGAAAGACTTTATCTAGATTCAGGTTCCACTGCCAAAGGCAGCACCATTTTTGACAGGTAATTAAAAAATACATTTTAAAAGAAACAAGCTTTTGCAAATCAAAGTTTGGTGTGGTCCTAGGATGGACTTCTCTGCATCTTGATCAACTATGACGGGAGCCGAGCTCTGCTATAGCAGAGCACTTTAGAGCCACTTGCTGTTGCTGCTGGGTGTCTTCGGTCTCACTCATGTCCCTGCCTGACATCTGATGGGTCCAACATTATTGTTTCTTAAGTTCAAGGGAGCCGTAGGTCCTTCTGTTGTGCTACTTGCTGATATGTTCACAGTACCTCTAATGCCAACTTGTGGCTGCCCTGGAAGCTCACTGTGTTGGCTTAAACCAAGGGGTTGATTATACTGCATCCTGCACACAGTATCCAGACTGAAAAATTCTCTTGTCTTATTTTGAGGCGTAAACCTTACAAGGTTTTGTCTGTGTATGATTTAACTTGCAATTATGCTGGCACTTGAATATACGAGTGTGCGTGTGCACGCACATATGCACAGTGTGCGTGTGTGTGTGTTTGTGTGTGTGTGTGTGTGTGTGAGAGAGAGAGAGAGAGAGAGAGAGAGAGAGAGAGGGGGGAATGAAAGAGTGGAGTTAGAGGCTGAGCAAGAAGGGATTCATTTAGGACCCTGTATCTCTGTTCAAATGACTAAGAGTTCCATATTGTGCATAGAATATACACAGCGCAAAGAATTTCCAGGCAGTCTAGAGAGAATTCTGGAAATTCCATGCTTGCCACATCAGTTAGCGTGTACAGAGAATATTATGAAGCAGGACACAAGGAGGCATCGTGAAGAAAAAGCATTGGTGTTGTCCAGTTGGGGATAGAAGTCCACAGAGTACAAAGGGACCCATGTGACTGACTTCTGCTCTTTCCAGCAGGCAGCAAGAGGCAGTGTGCACCGCACATTCAGGAACTACCCAGCGAGCCAATGACCCTGGGATGAACGGACGATGAACCACAAGAATATGCCATTAGCTCAGGCACAGAAAACCTCAGGGAACGCTCCATTAAGTATTTCACGTAGTGAGATCAGATTGAGGCGTGAAGCCCACATAGGACATATGGGAATGAGACACATGTGCCAATCGGTCCAGGAGGTCATCACATAGCTTCTCCAGCCCTAATCGCTCCTTCAGCAGGGTGGGCACCATCTCTGTCTGCTTTCTTGCCATCCATGGGTATAGTGGATATGACAGCCCATCTTCATTTCTGCGTGGGTTTTACCATTGAGGAACTCGGGTCTGTTCTATGACACATAGGCAGGGAGTTTGATGCTGTCTCTGAGGTAGCTGAGTGACGAACCAGGGAGACCTTCTGTCTGTGTAGTGTCCTGTTCAGGCCCTCGGGAGTCAGAGTGTCACAGGCTCTCCCCACTGGCCCGCAGTGAAGAGTGAAGGCTGTGTGTGTATAGGTTGTCACTATTGCCAGTCAGGGGTTTTATTCTCTATGGTTCATAGATTTTGCTGCAGCAAGTCATCTCACTTCGCTTTGGGGGAATGCTGAGATAGATATCTGGGTATGCTGCAAATGGATAAACAATATTGGTATTTTATTGACTTTACATGTAAATATTCATTGGGAGGAGCAGTAGATTTCCACTGAGAGACCCGAAGCTGGAGAGTGAGGGTTGCTTT
>LOEQ01003686.1:15640-32781 GCA_001685075.1 Bramus lutescens | reverse complement strand
TCTCTCTCTCTCTCTCTATCTCTCTCTCTCTCCCTCTCCGCTGTTGTCCAAGAGTAGCCGATTCTCCATACCTCCCTCAAGGACACCCCCTCGATGACTGGAACCCCCCACGAGACCCCATCTTTGATGGTTCCTCCATTTCCAAACACTATCAAAAAGCCTTTAACACATGAACCCCTGAGGGACATTCACATAAACCACAACAGAAGAGAATGTGTGTAATTGATGCTCAAAATCCATAATAACATCCAAACACACTCAATTGACAGTGCAGATGAAACTGCACCGAGCCAGAGAAGTTCTTCTGTGCATTGCAGGGAGTGTTTGAACCTCCATATAGTTTTATTTCTATAGTCATTCCTGAACGCATTTCAGTTCGTACATTTTCCGTGATCCACTTGATTCCACGAAGACATTGAATCTCACTGTGTCAATGGTAATCCTTCCACCACCAGGTTCCTGGATGAAGTGCAGTCCTATTCGGGAATTAACAAGATGAGCGCACAGAACTTGGCAACGGTCTTTGGCCCGAACATCCTGCGCCCAAAGGTGGAAGACCCTCTGACCATCATGGAGGGTAAGCGAGTGATGGCCTTGTGCCCTCACCAGGAAAGGACCCAGCAGTGGTTGGCCTTGGTTGGAGTGAACCTAGTTTCTTTCAGTGAAAATAAGTGAGACCCCAGTTTCTCCATTGCTTTCCTCTGATTATTCTTTAAATGTAAAGTATTTTCTTTTGAGAAGAGAGTTTTCTTCATATTACTCGACTTAAAATTGTAAAATAATTCCACAATAGCACTCAGCTACAATTGAACTTGCACAGATTAGCTAATCACCTGAAAATTCTGAGACAGAACTAGGGAAAGCGCTTGCTTTGCCACCCAGTGCCACAGTCAGGTTACTTTTAGTTAATAAGTATGTATTAGTTTGAAGAGAGTCAATGATTTTAAATGGTAAACAAATTTGGCTTTTTATATGGCAATGCTGGTTACTTGTTGGTTGAAGCCTAAAGGAATTATTACTATACCAATTACAAAACTTTCCACACTGTTTCCATTAATAGTCTACCTCTAGTTAGTTCTGTCAGCTTTAAAGAATGGATGGTTTTTATTTTTCTACCTGTGAGTACTGGTATCATTGATTTCTAAAAATGACTCAGTTGAACATCTCTGAATTTAATATGCAACTTAGAAGAACTGATAGCTAGTTTTAGTTTCACTCAGAGGCTGTTTAGTCTCAAAGAAAGTATGATGCTCTTCCTAAGATTTTTATTCTACATTTTGAGTATGGCAGACAAAGCCATCAAGTATGTACTTATTGCCTTTGCTTACTTAGCTACGCTTTTCGGATATTGAGGGAAATGCAAGTTAACATCATAGTTTGGGTATAAGATAACCCGAAAAACTTAATTTCATCTAAAGAATTTAATAAACATAAGGAGGCTTTCTGTCTGGCTATGCAGATAAAACAGACATAATATCACATAATAAAATAGAAAGAGATGAGTGTGAAAGTCTTGTAGACAGAGGAGAAACTGACCATGGTGGGAGGGGAATTAGAAAAGGTACTAATAGGAACAACCAGAATGGATTATATACATATATGATAAGGTCAAAGAACATATTTAATAAAAATTAGAATAATAGAAAAGGTAATCATGTATAAAGCCATATCTATATACTGAAATACTATGAACAGCAAATTAAAGTTCAGATGCCTGGATACCGAAGGCTCCTGTGGTAGCTGATTCATTTAGGGTCCTAGAGTCACTGAGAAAGGAGTCTCAGTGAAAGACCATCTAGATCAGACAGTCCTGTGGGCATACGTCTACAGGGAACTCTCTGGGTTCCCACAATTGATGGGGAAGATCCAGCCTGAATGCAGGCACTGTTCCATTGCATGGGGCCAAGAGAAAGCTGGCGGAACACTGCACATGCATGCCTCATGTCTCTGCTCTTGACCGTGGACGTGATGTGACCTCGTGTGGCTCCTGCCCGATTTCCCTGCTATGATGGACCTGTATCCTAGAATTGTGGTCTTAGAAAAGGCCCCCTTGCCCCAAAGTTGTTTTTTGTTGGGGTGTTTTTAACACAGCAGCAGAAACGAAGCTGAACAGCTGTGTAATTGCATTTGTATATTAACTTCTAGCAAAAGTAAAACTGTAGCCGTAGAAATCACAGTAGCGATGACCATGAGCAGGAGATGTGGGTAAAAGGCTGACAGCAAAAGGGCACAAGGGAAATTAACCATATTATAATTAGGTAGTTTTTCCAGGGCTATGTACACTTGCCATAACTCATTGGATATCTTCAGACGTAGAAAATGACAGATATATATATAGATAGATATAGATATAGATATATTTGCTATAAACATATAATTTGAAGTTATAGTGTATAAAATATTGCCTATGTATCTTTACAGGAAAATTAGATTCTTAGCCATTGCTTATAAAGCAAACTGCCTGGATATGGCTTTTTAATTTAACCTACAAAGAATGATATGAGCCACGAGGGAATTGCTGGATTGGGCAGCTCAGTGTGATTCCAGAGTTAGCCTGGACTCTGCAGAAGAGGCTGGTGATTACAACTGCTTAGACCTCTTTACTGGGACTGGGTTCTCTTCACTAGCATTCTAAGCAAGTAAACAACAGCCAGGAATGGAAGAAAGGAAGCAGAGCTAGCTCATGCGGTAGCAGGCACACATCATCATCACCAGTTACAGAATTGAAAGTCCCTTTGCAGGAGACTATTACCATTGCTCATCCTCGAGACTAGGTAGCAGAAAACGTCCTGACACACAAGAAAGAATATTTTGAATCTGTGGGGCCTTGACACTCAATCTGCCTTGTGAGGGGCGGGCACACTTTATCTTGGATGCTCGCAAGCTCATCTTGAAAACACGGGAAATTTGTTGTCCGGTTAATTAAATGTCGCCCCAAATCCATAATGATCATAAAAAGCAGCGAAGCTTCAAATGCTATTATTCCAGCAATGGAAGAAAGGGTTCATTTTCCCCCAGTATTAGGCAAAGCCATTTGTAATGGAAGCTGTCAATCCTCACAGCTCTGCCTATCACACAAACAAGAAGTGTCACGCTCTTGCTTTCAATGATGAGAGGGTTGAGGACCACATTAAACATCCATGTTCTATTTTTATCCATATGTATGCATGTCATTATGTTTTCATGTATGCACACACAACGCTCATGCGGATTCCTGCAGAGCCTAGGGTAGAGCTGTCACCTACCCTAGAGCTGCAGTTACGATAAGCCATCACACGTGGGCGCTGGGAACTGACCTCTCTGCTGAGCTGTCTCCCCAGCCCAGACCGTGTAAATTTCTTTGAAATTTTTGTATTAAACTCACTGTTTTGAAGATGTGACTAAAGATGCAGTGATTACTGGGAAAGGGAAGCTGGATGGACCCACAAAGCGTTTTCATTGTCTTGCTTTTCTGCCTGTAATACTGTTATAATTGCTGGTGATTCAGTAAAACTTGCCTTTAACTTCCTTGTTAAAATTGGCCTAGATTTAGTTATTGCCACTCCATTTTTAAATCCTAGCATGGAAGTGTGTGACAACAGATGCAGAATTTGGAACCAAAAGACTGGGTATTAAACTTCACCTTGATCGTTATTCATCTGTGACCTTAAGCAAAGATGTTAACCTTTCCCGACCTTAATTCCCTCATCTGAAAAAAAAAAGTGCTTTATTCTGTCTCCTGGGCTTTTTTTGGGTGTGAGACGCTTGGAGTGTTCCCACCTATTGCAGCATCTCTCTGACACAGAGGAATCATCTAGGAGCAGTGTAAAATGCAAATTCAGACGCAGCTATGCCCAGGCAGGTCCTGAACCGGTGAAGCTTCCAGATGACAGAACTGCTTCTAGACTTTCTTGCTGTCGTATGAAACCTACATAAACACACAGCATCTCACCTCCCACCCAGTGACTATTACATTGGAATCTACCTTTTAATAAGAAATGTATGTAATGTTTATGAGCCATAAACATATGTCTAGCAGCTACCCTGCCACACTGGAAATAATAAATTTTGAATTTTGAATCATCATAGAAACAGTATGCAGAACATGGATGAGAGTGACATTTTTCCTAATTAGACTGAATTTAAGTGGGTGGAGTGTTGCTTTAAGGGAAAGGGCAGCTATGTCCTACATTTGGCTGTTGCTCCCAGGTAGCCCAATTAGCTGATTTAAAGCATTTCTAGTAACTACAGTGTTGGGACTTCCTCATAGTCAGCTTTTTTTTCCCCCAGTGAATCAGTTATACTTTGTTCTTTGACTGTTTCTTTTTGTTGTTGTTGAGAAGCAAGCAAGTTTATTAACATGTTGGGACCTTGCATGTGATTCTCCTTCCATGTTGCTTCTGTGTTATTGTTCGTTGTCTTAATAACGATTCTTTAAGTCCATCCTTTTAATTACATGGAGCTTTTGACATCTGTATATTGTGTACTCAACTGTCAGTGAGTGAGTAGAGGTTTGCTTAAGTGCCTGGAGCCAATAAAATTCTTTATGTCTCTCAAGAGGTTCTGTACACTGGGCAGGCAGGCCACAAGTTCAGTCAGCCTACAGTTTCTATTTGCGCTTCAAGGTCAACCAGAGGTGAGAGCTTGCAGGCTTCTTCCTTCTTTCCAGAGCCTGAAAGTGAGGCTGTCTCTGTCTAAAGTCATGGCAACACGGTTTCATTCCCAAGGCAGTCCTTTACTATCTGGGTTGGTATAGTGTTTCCCTGTCTTAACCCTTAGAACTAATTGATTCAGATGGAAAGGATGGTTTTGAGATGCTTTATGTAATTAATTGGAAAAAAGCTTTTTTTTTTTTTGCCTAAAGCAAGCTTCTAATTGAATCCCATAAGTCGCCATTGAATGGAGTCTTCAGGAGGCAAACTAGACTTCAAATGATGGCAGCTCTCCAGGACAGAGTTTTGGGCTTCCTCCTGATACAGTGCTATTGCCCTGGCTGTCAGACCATTGGTTGTCACGGGGCATGTGCGTTGTTAGTTGTCAGCTATGATGATGGGTGCCAATATCATGATATTCCAAGCAACTCTAAACAGCGTGGAGACACTCCTTTATCGAGATTTCTCCAAAATGCATACATATTTAAGTTAATTTCCATAATTCTGAAAAGGTTGGTTCTGAAAAATGCTGCTGGCGCTTTTATGGAAAAGAGAATTTTTAGAGGTCCTTACTCTACCGTTCGAGCCAATGTCCCTTAGCCCTAAATCTTTTTCATGACAAAAGTCACATGGAACTTCATTGGCTTATTGTAGTCAAAAGATGGACCATGTACACACCGTAGGCCATCTAAGGCTCTACCCAACTACAATACTAAAGCAACAGTGATGGTTTAGATTAACATGATGTTTTCTAAAGCATTTCTAATACTGGAAATGTTAAACTTGCAATAAGTGCTGTATATAAAATAAAGTCCTGACTCTAAAACATGTTACTCTGACTTCAAGGCCAGAAGTCTGACCTTTGTTAGTATCATGACCCTAGTCAAGATAATTAATCTTTAAAATAATGTAATAGTGATTATATGTGTGTATACATATATATATATACATGCATATATATACATACATACATATATCCATGTTTTTATAGTTCATGGCACAGACTAGATGCTCAAGAAACTAGCTTGTATCGCTAATATATAATCACAAGTATAAGTTCTTATTGGTAATAGTCATAGTAAATTTCTTCTAAATATCTTTCCTCAAGAGTCCAATTCAAAATGGAAACAGATCAAAACCACCTCACTCACTTTATTTTATTTTCTCTATAATTGCAGGCACAGTGGTGGTCCAGCAGTTAATGTCAGTGATGATTAGTAAACATGACCGTCTCTTCCCCAAGGACACAGAGCCTCAAGATGGACTGAGTAGCAACAACAATGACGGTCATAAGAAAGCCACTATGGGTCAGTTGCAGAACAAGGAAAATAACAACACCAAGGAGAGCCCCGGCAGACGGTGCTCTTGGGACAAATCTGAGTCCCCCAAGAGAAGCAGCGCAGACAATGGATCCCCCACAGCTCTATCAGGCAGCAAGACCAACAGCCCAAGGAACAGTATTCACAAGCTGGATATCTCTAGGAGCCCCCCTCTCACGGTCAAAAAGAACCCAGCCTTCAATAAGGGTAGCGGGATAGTCACCAACGGGTCGTTCAGCAGCAGTAATGCAGAAGGTGTGGAGAAAATCCAAACCACCCCTAATGGGAGCTTACAAGCCAGAAGGACCTCTTCCCTGAAGAGCTCTGGTACCAAAATGGGCACTCACAGTGTACAGAATGGAACGGTCCGACTGGGTGTTTTGAACACGGACACCACTGTAGGGAACCCCTTGAACGGTCGTAGCATGAGCTGGCTTCCCAACGGCTACGTGACCCTGCGCGACAACAAGCAGAAGGAGCAGAGTGCCGAGTCCGGCCAGCACAACAGGCTCTCCACCTACGATAATGTCCACCAGCAGTTCACCTTGACGAACCTCGACGACAAGCAGAGCGTGGGCAGTGCCACGTGGTCCACCTCCTCCTGTGAGATCTCCCTCCCCGACAACTCCAACTCCTGCCGCTCCTCCACCACCACCTGCCCGGAGCAAGACTTTTACGGTGGGAACTTTGAGGACCCTGTTTTAGACGGACCCCCGCAGGATGACCTTGCCCACCCTGGGGACTACGAGAACAAAAGCGACCGCAGGAGTGTGGGTGGTCGAAGTAGCCGTGACACCAGCAGCAGTGACAACAGTGAGACCTTTGTCGGCAACAGCACCAGCAACCACAGTGCACTTCACAGTTTGGTGTCCAGCCTGAAACAGGAGATGACCAAGCAGAAGATCGAATATGAGTCCAGGATAAAAAGGTGAGAAAACTCAGAAATCATTAGCGTTACCAGAGAGTGGCGACAGCTTCCCACAGCGGCGCTGAGTCTTCCCGAAGTAAGCATGCTCCACCCGGGAGATCTGATTCAGGCCGTGCGTTTGCCAGCTACGGAAAGTTGGGGAAGTTAGGTAGCATCTACCTCAGATCAAAAGCACATAAGAAGTCACTGGGCCTTGTTTCTGGGGTAAAATAAGGTCCTCTTCAATGATTAATGAATATCCCTGTCTGTGGTAAAGGCCCCTGAGGGACAGACAACAGCCTGCTGTTTTCATTGGTAAGATAAGCAAAGAAACAGAGTAAAACTAGAAGCTGGGTAAAATGTTAGGATGAAATTTCAAAAGCAAAGACAAGTTTCATGTCCGTTTTTCAACCATTTACTTCTGAGACAGTATTTTTAGCTCCCAGCCATCTCAGACTGGGAAAAATCTGATGAGCTCGGGGAGATGACTGGTCCAAGATGACCCAGGACGTGCAGGGCTCATTTTCCTGTCCCTTCTAGGACACTGGAATATGTGGAGACCCAGAGCAGACTCGTTACATCGACTAGCTTGGGGAACTGTGGTCCGAGCGAGGTGCAAGCTCGGATTATGAGAGCATGGTTATGTTAAAATCTATTTCACGGCAACTTATGCTCCCTGCTTATGATCTGCTTAGCGATTCCTTGGGGAAGCAGCCTGGGGGAATTGAGGGCCAGTAGCTGTGTTCCGTGCCCACTGTGCTCCTGAGTGTCAGTGCTCCATCTAGACTGGATCGCAGAACTCACAGACAAACTCTATGCCAGTGACCTGAAGATCGCCCAACCCTGCCACGGTCACGGAATTATAAATACTTTAAGCTTATGCCCCTTTAGTATACTGGATAGCAACAAATGCTGAATTATGGGATAAGAAGAAGCAGGGCTGAGGTTCAGGGCACCACAAAGCATGGCTGACCCAGGTTCAAGCCATGTTTATTGGAGAACCTCTTCATGAATAGCTTGCTGGGGTCATTAATAATTTGACTCTATCAACTGCCTTGATAGCTCCAAACTCCACATTTAGTTATGAAATTATACGATGTGATATATGTATATATCTTCAGTACAGAGATGATAGGTAAATGGATGATATACACAGTTGTCTTTAACATATTGTAATGAGTTTCCCATCTAATGATTAATTGCAAAACAAAAAATAGCATACTTTCATAAGCTATGGGTAATTAAATATAAATTAAAATACTGCTTAGGAGACTGGAAAATTACTTCCCTTGCCAAAGTCTTTCGGTGAGCTTCATTGAAAGAAAATGAGCTTTTGTATTTTTCTCTATGGCGCTATAATACCAGGTGGTATTTAAAAAGATTGCCATCTTATGAGGTATCTTCATTCCTAGGACTGGGATTGATGTGTGTCATGAGATCTGTAGTGCCTTTTAGATAGCTTGACAAACAGCAGAACTTTTAATGAGCGTGTCGTTTCAGTGACCCATGCCTCCAAGCTTTCTCTCCCCCTGCTAAGCCAAGGGAGAGGTCAGGGGAGGCCGTTGCACACCCAGCACATGGGGTGTTCAAGGATTGGCACTCTCATTACTTTCCTGCCATTGCTGCGAAGATTACACACTTTCTCCACATTCTCCTCACTCCACCTCATCATTACTACGGATGGTTAGAGAGAGAGAGACGGCAGAATGAGTGGTGGAGTATTTCCCTTTGTCTACCAACGAGATGTATTGTTTTCAGCTTCAAACACAGTACGAGTTTACTATTCTTTCCTGTCCGTCCCCTCCTCGGTTTCCAACTTTATGTTCATAATAAATACTGAATTGTACTCAAAGAAATCCATTTATGTTATATCAGTTCCTTACCTTGATTAATCCATTCTCTTCCTAGGTTGGGATACTGTATTTAACTGTAATTTGTAACTGTATAACTGTCATATATAACTGTAGAACAGTAGCATGTAGCTGTTAATCAGACTACTTAAACCTGTAGCTCTCTGATTTTTCTCCTTCACAGGTAGAAATTTTGAAAAAGCTATCTTAAAGTCTCATAACATTGTTCTGGGCTTGTCCATTTATTCTTATGAGTCTATGTTTTGTATTGGATAGTGTGATGCTCTACTGGATGTTCAGAATTGTGCTAATCAATCCAAGATCATGGAATAAATGTCATTTTTATATTTAGGGTTCCCCCCCCCAAGTCCCCCTTTCTGACACTACTGTGGGAAGGTTTCCTTCCTTGTAGACTTACCATGTACCGCTTCCATCTCTCCATTTACAAAACCCATGCTCGATTGTTGATCTAAGGCCGCATCTCTTTATTTCACCACTACCCTCTGTGTCGTCTCCTCATCTTCTGCCTAAGGTATATTGGTCATTAATCTACTTCCTCCTCCGCCCAGCTATCTTAACTTTTGCTTCTTGTATAAGTTTTCCTAATTTTTAGCCCATGTGATACTCTGAGTTTCTCAAGTCAATTTTCTAGCGATGTAATTCTCTTTTTTAATGATCCAAGTCTGCCACCCATAGAAATTCTTGAGTAGATTTTGTTTTTATTCCATAACTTGCAAAGAAAACTCATGACTCAATATCTCAGTTGAATCTACTAGCACTTTTTGGCTTCTCTTATACCAGAGTCCCCATCTCTCACCAGCTGAAGAAGGGAAGGGTCTCTCCTCTCAGGCTTCAGTGTAGGGTAACAGTATTGTGTTACTTACTATCCTATGTTGCATTTATTCCTGGGCCCCGACATCTGAAAATACCACTATTTTAACTTTAACCTTGGCAAAGCACTCTTAAAATGTTTGTAAAATTATCCAGCACTTTTATGTGTTTGTGTTAAGGGGATTCCTTATAATTTTATGATTTTCTGCTTAGTCCTTTGGTTTCTGGATGTTTTGCTCAAAAAGCCTCTGACATGCAAGCATGTTAATACATTTTCTGCATGGATTATTTTACTTGGTGTTTAAGCTTCAGCTTTTTCTAACACATTTAGTTTAAAAATAGTTTTAGAGACTAGACAGAGAGACTGCATTGTATGGTGATCCTGCATGACAGCCAGCACGCTTCCAACCACTTAAGTGAAAATTTGATTGTGTGTTGTGAATAGTCTTCTTAAAATAGGGTTTTGTTTTGTTTTTGCTTTTGGATGCAATTTATTCATAAAGGGATGCTAGCTTCATGTTCGATTTGACTTTCTTCTTATCTGGTCAAATGTACAGATTACATGTAGGCTTGCCTGTTTCAAAACAGAAAAATAATTGACATTTCATTTTTTTAAGTTGATATTAAGGTAATCTGTTTTTTAGGTTCTACTGGTTGGCCAAACTTGAATGAACCCCATGATCCTTTAGCTCAGAAAAGGAGAATTGTGCAAGTCAGCTGTTAGCAGAGAAAGCCATCAAGAACCAAGTTCCAATACTCCTTTAAAATCATAAATACACAAACACAAGAAAAAGAGTCTCTTGAAAAGAAACCACTTTAAATTCCATACTTATTGAAAGCACAGTTACAAAGATACACAGTATCTGTGTCCTGTAAGAGAGTAACAATGTGGAAGAACATCGGGGCTAAGAGCTCAGTGGACAGCACCGTAACTAGAAAGCAGAAAGTCGGATGCTTATTCAGCTCCAGCCCATGCTACCTTCCAGCCAACCATGCAGGTTTAGTTTGGTTTTGTTTGGCTGATTGTTTGATTTTGTTTTTTGAGACAGGGTTTCTCTGTGTAGCAGCCCTAGATGCTTGGAACTTGATTTGTAGACCAGGCTGGCCTCGAACTCACAGAGATCTGCCTGCCTATGCCTCCCAAGTGCTGGGATGAAAGGCGTGTGCCACCATGCCTGGCTATGATGTGTGTTCCTATTGGTCCTTTCGTATAGCAGGACCACATCGTCTTGAAAACTCTCTTCTCATCAGGAGCTGTAGCCTGATGATGAGTATTGCTGAAACATTTTCCCTAGAAAGTTGCGTGGTTATCTTTCTTCCTTCCCATCTCCATCACACTTCCCCACCCGTTCAGTAAAGCCAGCTTTCAGCAGTGGTCAGGAAGCTGCCTGCCTCTGTCCCTTCTGTGCTATATGCATGAGTCTCGAGCTTGTCTGTGCTGACTCTACTCATTCACCATGAAGGGGCAAGCAAGCACTTCCCAGAGATGTCCTGGAGACTTATGATGATGGCAATAAATCACAGTAGCAAATAGTAAATCAATAACACCAAGAAAACCTTATTAGACATGGCTTCGCTGCTTTGACAGGGCTCATTTTGATTTTGTAAATGCTGTAGACAGTTTAGAAAACAGATCTCATTCGCGCTCACCTTTCAGAGATAGAGAATTCACTTGTCTCTCGTTTCCCCTTCCCACGCTCTACAGCTTAGAACAGCGGAACCTGACTTTGGAGACGGAAATGCTGAGTCTCCACGATGAACTGGATCAAGAAAGGAAGAAGTTCACCATGATAGAGATCAAGATGAGAAACGCCGAGCGAGCCAAAGAGGATGCAGAGAAACGGAACGACATGCTCCAGAAGGAAATGGAGCAGTTCTTCTCCACATTTGGAGACCTGACGGTGGAACCCAGGAGAAGTGAGAGAGGAAACACGATATGGATCCAGTGAGCCTTTCTCGGCTGTCCTGGACCACTCCATGGAGGACTCTGGGAACTTGGGGGCAAACAGTATGGGGGAACAGTGTGGGTTCAGGTGGCTGGTCTGTGTAGAGCTTCATCTGGTGAGGAAATCTCATTTACAGACATCACTATCCATATCTCCAATGTGTACCAAAGTTCTATCACGCTCCATAATGCTACTGTCAAATGTTACAACTGGATATGTGTATAGAAAGTAGTTTCTAAAATGTCAATTAATAGTAAGAAGCATATCTCAGTGATTATTTTATTGCAGGTCCCGTATTTAAATGTTGAATCAATATGTTGCTGCAATTTAGCTTGCATTCAAGCTTCACCCCTTGCACTTAACTTAAGCTATTTTTGGCATCGTGTTATCATCTGCTTATTTTATAGATCAATATTTTTATTTCCCTTTTTGCTGAAGAAATGGAGATAAGAGGAAATATAAATATATAAATATATATAAGATGAGTTATTAAAGTCAAAGAACACTTTGTGGCTGTGCTGTTTGTGCCAATAGACCTTGCCATGACCAAAAAGAGAGATGTAAAAAAGTTTTATAAAATACAGTAGAATCACCAGGTACCTGTCAATGGTTCTTTAAATTCTTCAGTGTGGTTTGGCGGGCGGTGGGGGGTAGGGGTCAATGAGTATGAGGTTTTGCCGTGTAAGCACTAAGACCTGAATTCTGATATACAACAACCACATAAAGATTCAGATGTAACCTCCCACACCTATGTAACTCCAGAACTGGGAGTAGAGAAAGCTAGAGCTTGCTAGACACCAACCCTGTTGTGGGAGGCTTTTCTTGGGGAGACATATCACGAAAGTCCAGGTAGGGAAATAACTCCAGACCAAAATAATAATTCTACCAGAATGCAGCTTGGTGAGCCAGGTAACTAACTGGGGTTACTTATGGGGGCGTTATTTGAGGGATCACTTATAGGAGCACAGACAACTCAAATGCTACATCACTGAGAAGCCCACCCCAGGCTGAACAACAGCTCACGAATGACAGCTCAGGTCATGTATCCCTGGAGCTCCCTGCCCAGCATGTGAGCAGCTCAATGGGTTGGAGGGTCTCTCTCCTCAGCAGTCCATACTGTTGTACAATCTTGGAACTGGAGGGACCTTATGAACCTGAGTTCTAGGGACATCCTGAAACTTGTGAATTATTTACTCCGAGTCTCAGGGAGACTCCCTCCAGGACTGAGTTTCATTGCTATGCAGCGCCAGTGTACTCAAAAAGCAGCAAGCTCCAGTTTCCCTGAGAGATGCTGTCTCCGTGGAATAGGGCAGAATATGATGGAAGAATCCCCTGATCCCCTGACACTCTCCTTTGGCCTCTACCTACGTGGATGCTCAAACTTTCTCTCTCTCTCCCTCTCTCTCTCTCCCTCTCTCCCTCTCTCTCCCTCTCTCTCTCCCTCTCTCTTTCCCCCCCTCTCTCTCCCTCTATCTCCCTCTCTCTCCCTCTGTCTCCCCCTCTCTCTCCCTTTCTCTCCCTCTCCCTCTCCCTCTCCCTCTCTCTCTCGCACACACACACACACACACACACACACACACACACTTTAGTTAACACTGCTGTTTCATTTGTGTGCTTATCTGGCACAGAGGCACTGAAGCTCTGTTGGAAAGTCCCTCACCAGCTGAGCTGAGAGAACACAGACAGGAAGCTCTCATGCAGGATGCACCGTATGGGGAAGGAATGGTAAGGAACTGCCTTCATCTGTTGTGCATTTCTTGTCCTTATGAAGTATTCTTGCTGGCTGCTGGGGGATTTCTTCACAGCCTTAGAAAGCTGGGAACTGCTGCACGGTCACCATGACCCCCACAGGATTCCATCCCCCTCTTCAGACCTGCCAGCACATGGATGATCTATCTGCCTGTGCCTGTCTTGATCAGACTACTAGAATGCATGTCATTTTGTGACATCTCTCTCTCACTCCGGCTGTTGTTTGGGATTTTCTCTGCATCACAGCTGGCAAAGGAGTCTCCAGAAAGATGATAAGGAAAGGGGACCAGGAGAAACAGGGGAACAATGGGAAAGAAACAATGTATTTTTCTATTTTTACAATGCCACTTTTCCCTAACAGAAACATTTTCATTATTAATAATTTTAAATATTAAAGTGCAAAGGTACAACTTGGATAAATATGTGACTATTAGCAATATTAACTTTCTAGAAAAATCCAGAGCTCTTTGAGGTTACTGTTTAAGGAAAACAGTTTTTGTTTTGTTTTGTTTTGTTTTGTTTTTTGCATTTCAGTAAGGCAAGCAAAGGAAAGTTAGTGATAGGGTGGGAACCACACACTAGAATTAAATGCCACAAGGGGCGTGACTATAAGCAGCATACTGTTTAAGTGTGTGGAATTTACGTCTTTTTTTTTTTGGAAATGGCATGTTTGTGTACTTTGGGGAATACATTTTATCGCTTTACACATTTTATTGGGTGACACCACTTTATCACTCCAGCTTTTATTAATCTCCCCACTGAGCAAGTTCATGTGGTCATTTGAATTCAATCAGTATTTCTCTAGCAAGAACTGTTCTTGTCTTCTATCTTTTGCCTTTTGCTTTCCTACATCCACAACAAGAGCAGTTCATCCAGGTATCCCTTAAGAAATTCAGAGTTGGATTAATTAAATTCCAGCTCGGAACCCTCCCGCTAGGCTTTGGAATCTTTCTCCAGCTTATGTCTCAGTACCAAAAGGCCCCAAGCACCTCCAGTGAGCTACACAGTGAGTAAAACACCAAGGTCAGGCTAGTGAACCGTCTGGGTTCAACATGTTGGCAGTTTGCCAGCCATTCCTGAATCTTCCATGCATAATTTGCTCACTCTGTAGAGTTGGAATAATAGAAACAACTTCTCAAATAGCCGTGCTCTGTGATTTAGTCACAGGCTGACCCTATGACTGGTGGACGGGGAGGACTCTATAAATATTAGCTGAGTTGTCCGACTCCACCTTGTTCTGCTCTTCGATTGGCTTTCCCGCTGCCCTAGTCCTGTGCTCCTCTTCTCAGCAGACCTAATCTGACAGAAACAAGCTGCTCTCCAGTACCTGTCTGGTATCTCCACTCTGCTGTCTCCATTGTTTCCAGGATGCCTTGGCTAAAGGCACGTGATGATTTTCACTAGTGTAGGATTTGACCAATAGGTCATGCTTATCTCCTATGAATTTCTATAACAGCACATGCCAGTCAATACCTGTATACTGTTGCTATGGTCTTGTTTTCTTTCCTTCTGGGTGGCACATTCCATATTTGAAGGGCCAAATCACTGTTACTTCTGTTAATTTAAACCAAGAAGGCGTTGGGAAAAGAGGTAGACTGTCAAAAAGGCGGCTCAAGCTTCTAAATGCTCACATTCTAGAAAGTAAACTTTAAATTACTTATCAAGCTCAGTTAAAGAAAAACCTGAACTAAATCTCAAGGCTTAAACTGATGAAAACAAATCTAAACAATAAACTGAGAATAAATCCAATTAGCCATTCCTTTTTGGCCCAAGCTCTCAAAAGTTCAGATATAAACTCACAATTAAACTTAGCTGACAACCTTCTATCTCATGGGGGCACTTGGAGTAGCTTTTAGCGACTACAAGGTATTACAACAGTAACAGAATGTGCTTAAATGTTCTGCCTTAGTTGGACTGAGGAGGTGAGATGCAATTTTGTCACCAAGGCAAGGCTATCCAGGACAGAACATCATCTTCACGTCCACTTCAGTGTAAGACTCACCAGACACAAACAAAGTGCATGGTTCTATGTTCTCAAGAATCCTCTACTTCAGTCTTGTTAGAGTCTTTGTCCCCTCTTATCTGGAATCCACTTCACTCTTCTGGAAGCTGTTCCAGGGCGATCATCCCTACTCTCACACGGCCTCATCCAGAGACTAAAAGTGATTCTCTGGTTCAGTCATGGTTCTCTATGAAGCACCTTAGAACCTCAAAGCAGAAAAAAAAAGTTGTATTTTTGTGTCTAATTTATGTATAGCTCTTTTTCACTTTTCTTTCCACACTGAATAAGAATTGTTTTAGGAGCCAAAATGGTAGAGAGAAAACATCAGGAAATCGAGAGTCCAGCAAAACAAACAAACAAAAACCCGGCTTCTCAACCTCCCTTAGGCAAGATGCAAGGAAGGCCACGTCACCAAGCTCTTCTCAGCTGGTGTTGCCATCTGTGAGTTGGAAATAATGCCTACAAAGTACTGACATTGTTGTGATTAAAAGGCCCATGTAATGCACCACTCCGCACAGACCATGTACAACCATGGATGGCTCAGTTGGTAAGTAAACTGTCTTAAGGAACCATGGTGGTATTTTCTCAGCCTTCAACCTCTCACCCGCCACAGTTTATACTAAATAAATATACAAAGTTAAAAACTTTTTAATGAAAATATAGTAGTCCTCGTGTTATTCGACATTTGATTTCTGAGGAATCCTTTTGCTAACTGATCTCAGTGACAGTGGCCATGGATACCATGAGCAGCATGGCCACCTGTGTTTCAACCAAAAGCTGAGAGGACATTTGCTATAACCTGGTACAAGAATGAATTAGAAATTAGTAACTTTGAAATTAACAGTTGAATAGTATAAATAAATTGCTTGTGTGGACTGGAGAGATGACTCAGCAGTTAAGAGGTCTTGCTGCTCTTGTAGAAGACTGGGGTTCAGTTCCCAGCACCCACATGGTGACTCGGAACCTTTGGTAACTCCAGATCCCGAGAACACCCTTCTCTGGGTTCCTTGGGGACTGCACACATGTGGTGCACATGGAAACATGCAGATAAAACACCCATGTGTACTGAATAACATTTTAAATATGTTTGCTCCATCCTACATTTACAGACCTCAAATGGTATTGCAACTAAAATGATCCCAAATTACAAGCTCAAGAGAAAGGATTTGCTTCCAGATGTTGAACCTATGCCATTTGCTTCACTGATCACATCATGTCTTGTGCTTTGGGGAACACTACAAATAGAATTGTCTATGCAATTGGAACGTTGCTATTACATGTTAAAGATTCTAACTATAGCTTACATGAAGCCACTCAGATCTGTTTATTTACTAATTTACATTGTTCCCAGGAGGGAAAGTGTGGCCTTTGTAATTCAGGGTGGTGTTGAAGACTGTAATGTTGGCTACACGTTCCATGGCACCACCTTATGAATATCTGGAAAGGGGAAATTGAGTTTTGTGATCTAAAACTAGTTTCAAGCCCTGACCCTGCAACTCATAGCTAGAGAATCTTTGTAGAAGCGAGACCTCATTGGTAAGAATGTGTTTGATATTTTTCTGAAGTAGGGGATACAATTGTGCCTCCCTTGTCTTGTTATTGTGGGGAGACAGTTGGATCGCTGATGTGGTTAGAGCAACACATTGCAAAGCTATCGCTCACTTAGCAACTCATAGCACCCAGCCTCACATTGTTCCATCTGGAGACTCAAGCAGGGACCTGGCTTGACAACACACCACATACACCAGCAAAGGACGCCCCAGTCCCAGGGACTCAACACACACCACATACACCAGCAAAGGATGCCCCAGTCCCAGGGACTCAACACACACCACATACACCAGCAAAGGACGCCCCAGTCCCAGGGACTCAACACACACCACATACACCAGCAAAGGACGCCCCA
>LOEQ01003686.1:0-15525 GCA_001685075.1 Bramus lutescens | reverse complement strand
AAAGGACGCCCCAGTCCCAGGGACTCAACACACACCACATACACCAGCAAAGGACGCCCCAGTCCCAGGGACTCAACACACACCACATACACCAGCAAAGGAGGCCCCAGTCCCAGGGACTCAACTCTCATGTCTTTCCAGCTTGGCCTGGGGTTGACAGCTGAAAGAGGCAGCAAAGTCACCTGTCTTTTTCTGTTCCAGATGATGGCAGTGGGGTCTCCGAACTAGACACGAGATCCAAGGGCAATACCTACAGCTGTGCTTTATCATCTCTTTCTGCCACGGAGGGTGGTGCTGGGTGTTAAAGATATCCAGTAAAATATAGGGAAGTTCTAGATACTTCCAGTGGACTGAAGTCTGTATGCCCTAGGGTACTTTGTACCATGAAAGTAAGCAAGGCTGAAGCCCAGAACTCGTTTTGTAGACCAGGCTGACCTGAAACTCACAGAGATCCTCCTACCTATGCCCCCAACCCCAGTGCCAGGATTAAAGTATGTGCCACCACCACTGGGCCGTAATGGTCCTTAGTTAAAGAGGTCTGGATTCCCAAGGCCCATTGCAGGGTTCCCTTCCTAGTCCTCTTGATTGTACAAGTGGGGAATGAGTTAAGAGTTAGAGCTTCCCAGTTTAAAGGCCTCACACTGTTGTGGAAAATTACCAGTCCCTCAGGCAGCAAAACCTAAACAGAAAGCGGAACTGGCCAAAGCCTCCTTTTAAAGCACTATTGGGGCGGAAGTAAGTGCACAGCGAGGTGACAGAAGTGCACAGCGAGGAGGCAGAAGTGCACAGCAAGGTGCATATACTCTTTATATATGTGTGACTCCCGACCTGAGGCCACCTGAGACCAGCCCATGCAGAGAAGGTCACTTTTCTTAGAGAGTAAGGAACTGGGAGACTGGGGAATGTTTGAACATTGAGACACATGGGCTCTTTGTCAAGTGAATTCGTTTCTTAACAGTAGAGGAAACTGAGCATGCCATGCAGCCTGCTAGCCTCTCTTCTCAGAACAGCCGCTCCCTGCCTCTTCATGACTCAAGAGAGTCACTATGTAGCACATCAGGGCGACTGTCAAGGGCTGTGGATCAAGTGGTTGTCGCTGTGGTCATGTTGGGAGGTGGGGTCACAGAAAGGTCATTCATTATGCGTTTAACATTCAATGCCATTTTCTCAGGATAAGACTGATTTTGGAAATGAGTTTTCTCTGGAGACCCTAGGCTGCTTATTGTGACAGCTTGGCCCTCCCCACATGGTTCCTTACCAGGAGCCTAAGTGAGCTTGCTTCTTTTCTAATTGCCTAATTCTAAACACATTGTTAAGTTCTAAAATGTAACAAAATCATCAATGCTTTGCTACATTTCCTTTAGTTTGTATTTCCTGTGGCCATTGTCACCCAACCCCCCACACCACTTTCCCCTCTGTCTGTGACTACACTGCTCAGGGTATTCCCTCTATTGTCCCAGCTCTCGTGCCCTCCTCATCCTCATGGTTTCCATTATCCCGCTAGACCTGACACCTGCTTCTGCCCACCCTGAGTCCTTCCTTAATACAGCACTTCCAAAAGCCCCTCTGCTGCCCGTCAGTCTCCAAACCAGCACAGCCTGGGCCCGAGGCAGGCGCGCTTTTGTCCAGCTGTGTCAGATTTCTGCTCCGCTTTCCTCTGATTGCCTTGGATGCTCAGCTCAGGCAGCAAGCATTTGTGCCCTCTCTCCTCTCCTCAGCCCATGAACTCTGCTCCACCTTGACCATACGCCCCATCCGAACATCAGGCAGCCCCACCCATGACTACCCGGCACTCATCCTCCACGTTCCTAGGCGTCCCTGTCAAACACCCACTCTCTAATTACCAGGTCTCTTTCAGGTCAGTCGCTTAAACCCTTCACTCTGACCTTTCTTGGGCAGCCTCAAGAGGGACTCCAAGCCACCTACCTAGGAAGGTATCACCACGGTCCCCTGGGGTTGCCGTTTCTCTAGTTGACCAGCTTGGTCTGTGGTTCCTTACCGTGAGTGCCCTGGTGTCTCATTCTCATGCCCCTTAACTCCCAGCTAGAGAAGAAACAAAACAACTCAACTGCCTAAACGTACTTTGTTTATTCCTAACTGGTACGTAAAAACTAAGCATGGGGTGATAGGTGACTCAGCGGTTAAGAGCACTGCTTGCTCTTCCAGAGGTTCTGGGTTCAATTCCCAGTACCCATATGGGGGCTCATAACCATCCATAATGTGATATGATGCCCTCTTCTGGCCTGCATGAAGACAGCCTTCATACGCATAAATAAATAAATCTTTAAAAAAAAAAGAAAGAAGAAGCTGAGTAGGGAAAGGAAAGCAAAGAGTGCCATGCCAGCCTGGTTAGTGATATTATGTAACTATGGCCACATAGAGCAATCTGTCGCCACTGTTCCTGGATCCATTTCACAGTTCCCTTGCCTGGTTTCCATAAACTCCGCCTCTAGCCAATGTAAGAACGTTATTTCTATCTTCACTGAGAAAAAAAAAATTCTAACAAGAGTGGGCTTCTGTTTTAAACAGAGTTGCAAGACTGCCCCCATCTGGCCGGGGTGTACCACCTTGCCTCCTCCTCTGGCGTCCCTGCCTCTGAAAGCGAATATCCTCCTCTGGTAATCTGGCCCACCAGCTTCCAGCCTGAGGCACCCTGTGGTCTCAGCCACAAATGCGTTCTCTGGCACCATCACCTCTTCTCTCCCTCTCTCTGCCCACCCACTGGCCGCAGTGTTGTAGGGAATGTCGAATCTACACGATACTCTAGCATCAGTCTGCTGTTCCGCAGGTAGGGAAGATGGATTTTCTGGGCCTATTTATTTCCTACTTCCTGGATCCTGTTGAATTCATTGACATTGCTCTCTTGCCCAGTTTTACACAGAAACTGCTGTCCTAAAGTCAGCAACGACCTTGGCAAAGTCAGGCTCAGTCATCAGTCTTTGGTCTGGTTTTCCCGTTCCTCACTAACGTCCCTCGAATACTCTGCCCTTTGTCTCTGTCCTAGAACAGGAAGCATCTCCGTCCTCTCCCCTTACGCTACATTCAGGTCCTTCCTGGTTTTATAGAGAGGCGTGAATTTTAATATAACCCATAGGCTGCTTACTGTCAGAGTCCTGTTCTGTTCACCACGTCAGTCATCTGTACCAAATCGTTCGTTATAGCTCGTGCTCATGTGAATGGAAAATTCCGGAGTTATTCCTCATCACTCACTTACACAATATAAGTTCACAGGCGTGTCCGTTCTGCTTTCACAACGTGTCCTTTCTGGTTATTTTCAATACATTCTAACAACATTTGTGTTTGTTGTGTTGAGGCTTGAGCCTAAAGCCTCATTTATGGTAAGGCATGCCTCATTTTACTTTTTTAGTTGGAGATAAGGTCTTAAGCTGCTAACCTAGGTTTACCTTAAACGTCTAATCCCCTGTCTCTGTCTCTCAAGTAAGTAAAACCACAAGTGTGCACCCCTGGCCCCTGTTCACAGTGCATTCCTAATTACATCCCTGACCAAACTCTTCTTGGATCTTCTACTCCCTGATCCAAACTCCAACATTCTTTCTGGATATTCACTATAACCTCTGATGCTTGGATTGCTTTCCATCGTCTTTCTTCTTGAGAATTCTTTCAACTTAAACCCAGAAGAATGTGCGTGTGTGGGTGGGTGGGTGGGTGGGTGTGTGTGGCACAACACCCTTGCTCAACCCTAGTCCTTGCTTCTCCATATTTACAATACATTCCCAGTACATCCCTTTGCTCAGACTCCTGCTTCTGTTCCAGTTTCAGTGGATGTTATGGTTTGTTTTTTACCTCTCCTGTTTAATCCTCAGGATTCTTGAATATCTTTTTCATGTTATAAAAGTCAGCTTTTCCCAGGCCTCTGCCCTGGTGTTCCCCTCAGCAGGAATCCAATGTTGGAGTTTGTATCAGGGAGTAGAAGATCCAAGAAGAGTTTGGTCAGGGATGTAATTAGGAATGCACTGTGAACAGGGGCCAGGGGTGCACACTTGTGGTTTTACTTACTTGAGAGTCCCCTGGTGATGTGTTTTATTCCCTCACTATATTCAGGCTTCTGATCAAGCGTCACCGCCTCCTCTGAGAGGTGTCCCCTGGGCACCTCATCTCACACAGTTCTGAGAGACGTTCCCTGGGCACCTCATCTCACACGGCATCTCCTTTCAGGCCTTACCCTTCAACCTGCGTGTCCTTTCAGCATGCAGAGTTATCTTACTCGCTCCACACACTGAAATGGCAATCTTTGAAGATCTGACATGTTTGATAAATATTTGCGGCACGAACCATCAAAGGTATGTTTATGGCCTGTTGTTAAATTTTCCAGCAGAGATATTCAGGAAGCTCTGAGTTCAATCTTTAATACAAAGTAAGAAGCAATTGGGTTGTATCGTGTTATTTTAGGATGTCTTCCATCCCCCATAGACTGAGTAATTTACACAGGATTTGGCTTCAGAGCGGAGTGTGACTGAAAAGCCACTCTAGTCCCTGCTGTCACTTGGGAGCCAGTGATGCCAGAGCCTGAGCTTCTAGCTCAGCATCAAAACCCAAGAGTTCCCAGGGGAACAAATATCAAAATAATCCATAATGGGGAAAAAAGAGTACTGTCACTGGCTTCTTTTATGTATTGAAAAATTATCCATCCCCATAATACAATGGAAAATACCCACAATTCTCTTGTGCTGATCATTATGTATACTTGAAATATAATCAGACAAAATGAGAACATTGAAAAAAGATTTCTTCTTTATGTCAATAATAAAAATGGGTTCATTTAGGATGCACCTCTAATTTAAATGCATTATTGTTTTAAAAGAAGATAAATAAGTAAGGTATTTTGCATTGACCATTTATTTTTAGACATTGGTTTATTGACTGCATTTTTGAGGATAAAAATCATAATACATTTGTCTTCTACCCAGAACTGCTCAATAAATGTGTTTGGCATGGACTGATGAAATACTTTAGAATGTAGCCCAGAAATTAAACTAGAAATTCCAATTAACCTTCTCAGAGATTAATTTATGCCAATTCAAGTTACCAACCCATTAAGGAACATGGAATTGCTTCCAAGTGTCTTCCTTTTAGAAAGAATCATTTAAAATCATTAGTTCCTTCAACTGTGTGAAATGCTATTAGCATTGTAGAATTTTATTTTCTGTGTACTTGTTTGTAGGCAATGCTTGCACAAACATGGACTTTAGCGTTTGTAGTGGAAAGCACATAATGCACGACCCAGTCCTCTAAGCAGATTACAGAGGGTGTGTAAGATAAAGACCCTGAATATACACTATTGAAAGGCGAACAATATGGACTATTGTTTGAGCAAAAAGACTTTAAGCAAGGTGGAATGGAGGACAATACCAGAACTCACCACTGTACTGAGCAAACTTGAATCCTCTATTTTATTTAGCAGTCTAGACTTTAGTCTTGAGTTTTACACACCTATAGGATATCTTTTTAAAAAGAAACATTCAACAGAAGGGTTGTTTGATTCTTGTTTGCTTGTACCTTATCTTTCATGTGTTTGAGACGTATAAATTCCTGTACTATATTGCAGTGGCTTTAGACACTGAGCGTATGGACCCCCATCTGGAACCGAAAGGGAAGAATCATACAGAGGTGCCAGGCCTGAAAAGACCTGAGCCAAGGGACATCCTGTGTACCACTGTTCAGACGCTTCTTCCGGGCATTGCCTTTCAAACATTGTGGGGGGATCCTGGGAAGGGGTGCTTCATGTATACATCACAGCAATGAGTGCTGAGCTGGTTGGTAAGGTAAAATCCTTTACCTTCTTTACAATCATTAGTGAGCAAGGAGATTCATCCCTCTAGGCTGGGTTTTCCATTAGTCCCTTCAAGAAAACACTGCTCAGTAACCTTCACCTTGCCTCATTGCAAACTTTATCAAAATGATCAACTATATGGTAATGCTTTCTGGTGCCTACAATGGACGAACGATTTGCCCTCTTGGGGAAACTGTCATGAAGAATGAATTTTCCCTTTTTACTCCTATGGGTATTTCTAGATATGTATGCTTGGTCACTTTTAATGAAAAATAAAGTAAAGAGTTGTGGGTTGAAGTCAGAATAGGCAGCCAGGCATATGTGAACAAGCTTGGAATCCGAGCCAGGGGGATTGAGAGTACCAGGATCATTTGGCATACTCAGGAAGAAACCTCTGTGTATCTCCCCCTCAAATAAAATTATGGAAAAAGAAATTAAGATAATTAGAAAATAGTTAGAATAAGAGTCATTGCAAAGGCAATAAACAACTTTTCACTTCCATTTTCCCTAAATAAAAGAAAAAATATAATAATGGGAATGTCTGCCTTTCAAGCTCTTTATTAACTGAATGAGCAAGATGTATTGTTCACAGAAATACACAGGCCGCTCCTCAACACTGTTCAGACATTGCCAGGGGAACCATCACAGGTTCAGTGAACTCTACCAAGCTGTCATTCACATCTTTAAATTCAATTAGAAGTGTGAGATAATAGTGTAGACAAAATTAATTCCTTAGACAAAATTAAAATTGGAGGATTTGTTGATTAATCTGAAAAATATGCTGTCTTGATCTGCTTACCAATATGTTTTATTCATTGTTATTTTATTGGTTATTCCTGAATTGTGGCCATGCCACTAGTGTCTGCTGATGGGAGCAGAGGCCTTTCTGGAACGAATGAATCTCAAGCACAAACACACATTTCTACACATTTCTCTAGGCCGAGAAGGAGACCATCTCTTCCTTCTTATTTACTCTGTGTGCAATCTGACCATGCCTCAAGTGTCTTTCAGCGGGGTCAGAAGGAAATCTTGGAAGCCCTTGGTAGCTCTGGCAGTCTGGGAAAATAAAGCAGAGCCAACAACACGCATTGCCAAAAGGAAAGTCCAACAGAGTCTATGTTTCAATTGGCTTTATAAGAAGGGAAGCGTACTTCCACAAGACATACAAATCACAATATGTTGACGTGATTCCCCCTGGGAAGGGTCCATAGATGCCAAGTTCTCCAACTTGTGCTCTTTCCACAGACACATTTAAAATAAGAGAAAAAACTGGAACTGAAAGAACATGAGAAAGAGCACAGAAATGGACTGATTGGTTTTGATCCATATTAGACACCATTGAGAGCACAGTGTACCTGCCAAGTTACTGACAACAGGTCTCACCTCTGAGACTACGCAAAGAAATCAGACATACATGGTTTTGGCTTCCAGGTTGACAAAGAATTACATGGAAATATATAAGTATGTGTATGTGCATGTGCGCTCTAGATACATTTCATAAACACTGATCTAGGACAAGTCTCTTCATTGGGTTTGCTTTTTGGAGTCCAATCATGCAGAATAATAGGCAGAGGCAAGACAGGTGGCCAAGATTGACATGGCAAGGTAGACCAGTGATGGCATACACGGGCTAGGAAGTTTGTTCCTGCTGGGATATACTGGCCATTGGTCCCACGTGATCAAAAATTTAATAAACAGGGGTTCACATGTAAAAGAAGCCTTTCACTTTGCTTTGACCAAAGAAATGGATGAAGTGAACTAACAATTAAAGACATGTTTGGGTGCCCAAAGAAATAGAATTGATATTTAATCACAAGGAAAATAACTGATTTTGTTATTTACATTATAAATTTTTAGATTCTTTAGTCTTTCTTTTAAATAAGACTGCCTTATCCAACAATAAGTGTAGAAAATGTTGGTCTCTTGTATTTAAAGTGTGTGTGTGTGTGTGTGTGTGTGTGTGTGTGAGGGTGGGAGCGTCGTCATGCTGGGAGGGGTTTTTCTTTAGACCCAGGGAAGCTGGGATCATAATTTCCCCCAAACATTTTCCCTCCTGTCTCTGAACCATATTATCTCTTTCAGCAAATCCAGTTGATGTCTTCCAGGCACAGATTCTTACTTGCTAAGAAAATGAAACAGAAATAGATTCTGTATAACCTGGACTATAAACATTTAAGAGCTCTAAAATTATATTTATTTATTTTCACTTACAGATCATGAATGGATTTATGCATTTTCATGCCTTCCATTTGTTCTGTGTTCCATGACCAAGGTTCTCACTTTCTGGTCAGTTTTTGTCAGTGTCTTTAGACAACACTTGTTCTGATACGGACAGCAGACTGTGTGAAGCCATCAATCGAATAAGTTTCCTCCAACTACTAGGGCTTGGCCAAATCCTGGTACAGCGTCAGGACACAGACCTAGGCAGTTCTAACACTGGATTCTGAGGGATGAGGGACTATTTTCAATCTTTATCAACCAAGAAACAACTGTGCTATAATATATCCCATTGGAAAAATGAATACCCTCACCCACCAAACACAGCCTAAAGTAGCCAAGAAATCGAGAACATGGTAGCAATCCAGTTCTCCCAGTTCAGGGGTACACACCTGTCCTTTCTACAGAACACCACGGAACACAGCAGGGACCACTGTCTAACCAGCTGCCTATGGAAGCACAGACACTCCAGTCCTTAGAATGCCAACTTCCTGCTTTGATACGAACACTCATAGCTCCTTCAGTTCCCACAGACACAGTCCAGGTCTCCTTGGACAGTTTCCTGCCCCCAAAATAAGAACACCCTTGGGAGTAATAGGTGGCCACATAAACTAAATATTTGGTTTTTCACTTGCTTGCTTGTTTTTTTTTTCCTGTTCTGAGAATACCCAGTGAAGGGCGCAATGCATACTGCAAAATTTCTCAGAGTATAACCATGCCCAAGAGCGAGAATAACAGGGGGTCTGACAGCGAAAGGGAAACTTCCTACACGGTGACCTTCTTTGTTGTCCGCCTTCCATCCGCTAAACCCAATCCTGCATGGAATCCAGGATCCCGGTCCTCATCTCCACTTGGATGGACTTTTGAAAACCCAAGGGATTTGTTTTGTCTTGTCTTCTCCATGGGGGAGTCTCTCCATGAGGGTCCTCAGCCGGACAAGGCCATACACCAACAAACACACAGGAGCACCCAGGCCAGCCCGAGGAGCTGGGAGGCGATCTGTTTTGCCTGCTTTCCTCTACCTGGGAACTGTGGTCAGCTCTCCTGCCCTTCTTCTGGGAACCCTGCCAGTCTGTTATGCCATCTTGTGCCCCATGGAATGCCCTCTGAGAGTTGCTTCTCCCAAGCCACTGTCCATTCTCTACATTAATCTGGTGTCATACAGACTGGAGGGGTGCGTATCACAGGCGTAAAAGCAAAATGAAGAGAAAGAGGAGCAGAACAGGGGATGCAGATACATTTTTAAAAAGGACAAAAGATGGCAGAGGGGAAAATGAGAGAACTTGTAAAAACTCGTCAGCATTTATACAGATCAGTGTGTCTTCAACATTCACCGAAAAGCATGGGGGAAGGACAGAGACGGAGATACTTTTATTCCAGGGCACGAGCTGCAAGCGAGCTCTCAAGACAGCTAGTTCCCTCCCTCCAACCCTCCTTTTCAGTACCACATCCTGCAAAGGAACGTGCTGTGGGAAGCAGTCCCAGGAAGAGCCGCACTACAGTGCGATGTGTGTGTGCGTGTGCACGTGTGTGTTTGGGCAGATGAGTTGCTAACTGACTCTATTGCTTGAGAGGGTAAGGGCTTCCCTGGTGTTGTAGTTAAGGCAGTTTGCAGAGCTCCGCCACTGCTGTTTACTCCGTATACTTGGGGGTTTCCCATTTGGCCAGGCCCATCACATTCACCTATCCGTACATTTCACTTCCTCTCCTGGTGAAATATCACCACAGGGATGAGCACCAAAACGGCCAGAGTGCAAATAGCTGTGGTGGATGCTTCACTCGGGGAAGGAAGAATGGATGCGGGGCCTGGTACCTGTTATTGCTCAGAAACTGCACCAGCATTGCCCGGTATATAACCATGATGGTTGGTGGTGCCTCCATGAGTGCTCAGATAGGATCTTCCATGAATTTCAGCTAAGGTCAGATGATTTTGCTAAACACATTAATGTTTCATGGCTTTATGACAAAATCTTTCCTAATGCTAGCTAGTAGGAGCTGCGTTGGCACGGCTTTATTGCTCTCATAGATCTACGGCAATACAAAAGTCAGGTTATCAGCCCTTCTCAGATTACACATATCTACGAAAATAAATCAGTAAGTATGAAACGTCAGTCATATCAAGGAGTCTGGGGAACCCCCATGAGGGACAAACCCTCTGAGGGACAATAATTTCCATATAGATACTTCTAGATGCCGTCCTGAAGACCACCCTGGCTTTGGGGATCTCATGTTGTTTTATTTTAGTCTAGTTCAGGAAAGGAAACAAAAATATTGGCAGGGATGACTCTGGGAAGCAGCCCGCACATGGGAAACATACCCCACAATCTCGAATTAGTCTAGGCAGGGTTATCTTCCCTGAAGGAGATCACATGGAGGTAATTTCACCGTTTCAGGCAAGGGCTTTTACACTGGGTGCGTGCACAATGATGCTGCCTCTCTGCCTTCCCCTTTCTCCAGAAGCTTTCTATTTTGATGTCATTTTTAAATGACAAATGGTGTCCAATCTTTAAAACACGGTTATTGGTGTCTCCCAGTCTCTGGGCAGCAATTTCCTTTCACCCACAGTCTACACTGCAGCAATATAGAGCATGGTCTAGCCTGTGCTCAAGTCCCTGCTATTTATCCATCACCAGAGAATGCACCCTTGACTCACACAGTCCTCCTGAAGGCCAAGCTCTTTAACACCTGGAAGCTACTGCTCCCTCCCTCCCCCAACCCTGTACGTAAGCATCACATATGTTCTTTCTCCAAATTGGTATACAGGTGCCATTTAATCGATTCAGATTCGGAAGCTACATCTTCAAGGGTCTGAGTTCACTCTCCCATGTCCGCCCCCTTCACATATTTTCTTATAAGACAGACAGCTTAATCAATTAACAAATTAAACAGCTTATATACTGGCAATATATTACAGATGGATTGATGTCAGAGTAATAGATCATATGGAATGGACCAGGTGGTACCCCAGTGCACGGTGTCTTGGTAGGAGCCCTGAGGACACTGACAGGAGCATCTCTAAGAAGTGCCGTATGAATACAGACACATGCAGATCTGTATCTACACCCATCTGACTAGGCCAAGAGGAGCAGGTAGATGCAAGATAGAGACACACACATGCTGGATGGGGCCACTGCACACCTTGTCATGCCATTTGAAGGGCAGTTACGGGTTGCTGGTTCTGCAGCCACTTAAATTACACTTTAGGGAAAGGCTTCTCTAATTGTGCCTGGTTTGTTCTGTGTACTAAGCACTGTTGGAAGGAGACCAAAGCGAGAGCTACTAGAAGTTAGGTATACATTTCGGCTTAGCTGTGATACAGATCTTTGGAGAAGCAGGCAGAATGATATATCCTAATTCCAGGTTGGATCTCTCTCTTGCTATTTTCTTGACATCGCGTGTGTGTGTGTGAGTGTCTTTGTGTATGCATATGAGTGTGCGAACCGTGTGTGTGTGTGCATGTGTGCTGTGTTCTATCCCGTCATCTCCTGAAGAACGCTGGGTTTCGCAGGCAGGCGGCTAGTCACCTGCAACAACCCAACGGTCCTGCCGAGGCTTCCAGGCTGCTGTCAGTGTCGGATGCGAGGGTCTGGTCGGTGGACATGGAGGAGATGTCATTGACAGACGAGGATGGAGGGAGACTCTCACTGCTGTTCACTGCTGCACCTGTGCTGAGAAAATGAAGACCAACATGACTAAATCTGGAACTAGACCCTTGTAAGTGCTAGTCAGAGCGCAGGGATGGGTGCAAACAAGACACATCTCTGTGCCGGGAACCCTCACGTAACTTGTTAGTATTCAAGCATTTATCTATACTGGCCTGACCTTGGGGTATATGACCTCAGCTGTAGCCATTAAGAGTACCACCTGGGCACATTCACTTGTTCCCTTTTAAGGACCCTGCCCACCTCCCATCTCTCTCTCTCTCTCTCTCTCTCTTTCTCTCTCTCTCCTCTCTCTCTCCTCTCTCTCTCTCTCCTACTCCAGTGCCATGCCTGCCTACCTGTCACCATTCTCCTCACTATGATGGCCAGGAACTCTACTACCCTCTGGAACCATGAGTCCCAAATTAAACATTTTCTTTTATCAGTTGTCTTGGTCAGGTGTCTCTTCATAGCAATAGAACAGTGACCAAGACAACTTTTAAAAATAAAAAGCATTGCTCTGAACAGGAGACAGGAGCCCTGATTTTATGACCAAGTCTGTTTGATGCTAATGACAAGCACAAAGAAAGCTATAAAAGCAAAAGTGGGTCTGAACCTCAATCCAGAGAAGTCCACAACCTCTCACATCTGTGCAGAGAAGACCACAGCCTCTCACATCTGTGAGCCATGCTAAGGAAACCCAGAGACGGGAAAGGGGAATTCTGAGAAGGGAATCCTGAACATGGATGGGCTGGTGTGTCTCTAGAGTCACTTCGCACTCCTGATGCAAGATCAGACCCTTCCTGTTTACGCTCACTGGGATGCTCAGATCCTGCTTCTGGCTGCTTCCTGTCCTGAGAGCCCTTTGCTGCCCTCTGGTGGTTCGTATGGTCTTCGCCGACAGCACGCAATGGCAGTAGCTCCCATTGCTAGCTGGAGTCTTCCTGCCTCTCCCAGTTAACTGGGGGCAAGTGCCTATTTCCATCTCTCTATGACTGAGCACTCCTCACTCCCCTGAAACACTAAAGACTGGAGATCTGAACAACGCAGAGCTGGGTGGGAGCCAGCATGCATTGGTTCCTCGGAGTCAACTGTACACATCAGTTGATGCTTCCCAGCTAGAAAACTAGCTACATCAAAGGCAACACACACCGGCAAGTGCTGCAAATCAGGGCTCCCCTACCTGAGACACCCTACCCTTACAGTTTCACTATCACGCCCATGGGCCATATTTACCACCTCGCCAGTGACAGCAACTCCAGAGCCCTGTCATGGTAACTCTACCTAGCAATCTATGGTCCCTGACTTGCTTCCGTTACAAAACCAAAGATTTGAGAGTCTGTGGTGGAAAGATAACCAAAAGGCTTAGAATAAAATAGCAGTAACCTGGAGGAGTATGGAGGGTGTAAAATCTCTGCACTCAATTGACTACGCCTGATATCTTGGGGGGTGTCTCTTCCTCTCCTCATAGTCATTACACCCTCAGAAACTGATGAGTTTCCAGAGCATTATAAATTTCAGACATTTAGCAGGGCCAGCACTAAAATAGCTCATTAAAGCGTATAGGCTGGAAGGAAGCCCGGTTCGTCTACTTTATATGCAATCATCAATTACAGCACATTTCTCCACAGTAGTTTCTGTTGATCGCCTTCGAGATGAAGTAATGGAAATGAGATCATGAGACTTGCAGATGCTGTGGAATACATCGCAAATTCTCCAAGGCAAGAGAAAGAAACAACCAATCCCCCCAAAGTCTGTGGCAGTAGATGCCTTGGAGAGTTAATAGACACATGAAAGCTTTGCCCAGTGGCTGCTCTACCAACCAGCTCCAAAGGGTGGGGAGTATGTGTAGGTCTGTGAACAGTCCTACTTGGTGAAACTCAACCTGCTACTGCACTACCAACTGATTTGCTAGATTCCCACAGTTTGACATTGTGGATCCCTATGAGCTAGCATAAGGCGAGTCCAACATGCCCCTGTTTAGGGTAAGAGTTTATGTGGGGCTGGGGATATAGATTTGTGATAGATTACATGCCTGGCGTGTGTGAAGCCCTAGATGCAATCCCCAGAACCATGTCCCCAAACCAAAAATCTAATATTAAGTTAGCTCAGTGATACATCCGTGCTCAACCAAACAGTGTTGTTTGTTCTCTGCCTTCAAGACTTCCAGTATCTTCTAATAGGTGCTTCCTAAAGACAATTCCATTCTCCTCTGGTATGCAATGGCGTAGCATAGAGCTCAAACACAGAGTAGCCTCACCTGGAATCACCTAGCAAGAAGGTTCCCCCCTTTCCACCCTTCTCTCAGTGCCCCTGGCCACATCAAAAGTAAGGTTTCAGTTGGGTATAAATGTTCATCTGAGCATTTTTCTCTTTCTTTTTAGTAAAGGCTACCCTAATCTGGCATAAAGTTTCAGTTTGAATCCCCAGAATGCACATAAAAATAAGCTGGATATGCCATAATCACAGTACTTGAGAGATAGCAACAGGCTAATCCAGCCTACTTGATGAGGCTCAGGTCAATGAAATATTTATCTCAAAAAACAAGGTATGGCTGGAGAGATGGTTCTGTGGACAGAGTGTTTACCATGCATGAATCCTTCTGGAATCCAGATGTGGTAGCAAACATCTGTAATCTGGTGCTTCTATGAAGATACAAAAGGCAGAGACAGGAGACTCCATAGAAGCTTATAGCCTGGCATATGCAAAGGTGAACTAAAGACTCCTTGTTCTCGGGTGGAAGATGTGAATGTCCTCTGACCACTGAATGCATACTGTGGCATGCGAGCACCTATGCTCACAGAAAGAGAGAGTAAACACATGTGCATGCCTGAGAGAGAGAGAGAGAGAGAGAGAGAGAGAGAGAGAGATTAAAATAAAAATGTTTAAAACAAGATAAAGGACAACTTAGGTTGTCCTCTGGCTTCCTCAGGTACAAGCACACATGTGCCTACATGAACATACACATGCGCATGCACACACATGCACACACACACACACACACACACAATTGTAATGATCCCTCATAGTTAGTTCATCAAACAGGGAGCCCTAAATAGCAAAATTTATGGCAAACGTGAGAGATTCCCAGGACCCTTATTCCCATCTTTAAGTTCTAGCTCTTCTACATCTCAGCCTTGTGGCCTTGAGCAGAGCATGAGCTAGCCCCTTTCCTTTCCTCCTCTACAAAGCAAATAGAATGCACCAGCCTTGTATGGAGTCATGAGGATGAGAGACAATAAAGCCCATAAAGCAGCTTGCTGGCTGCTGCTGGTGTGCTCTAAGAACTCAATAACCATCATCATTACCCTCATTACTGTGATTGCCTGTGGTACTCAGGGCTCAAATACCTACTTCATCAACATCATTATTCTAAGTCTATTCTGTTTTCTTAGACAGTTGTAGGGGGCTGTATATCTGAGTGTTGGTACCAAGACTCTAGAGACTGGTGAGGAAAGGAAAACAATGCCAGAAGATGGGACAGTCACTGGGCAGGCTTTTCCTGAGGCAATAAGCATTAGACAAAGAAAGGAAATGCTCTTTCAAACTGTCTTCATCTTGGAGTAATCCCTTTAAAGCTTGCATGAGACCCCAAGTAATAGAGAAAGAGAAGACCAAGGATAGAGTCCACATTGCACAGAGGCCTGTGTGTTTATACAGATCAGATCATCGGGCTTTAGCACAGAGTGCAAGTTTAGACACATCCAGAAGCTACCAGAACACATTTGTCAAGTCAATGGAGACAGAATCGTTTGGTCCTATATCTTGCATAATGCCTAGATTTTCCCTGCACACAGAAGGGCCCCGTGGCAACTTGTGTAGTAATAAGGGGAGCGGGCCTGCTTTTCGTCTGGCCCAGCTCCCGCACGGCTAGCT
>LOEQ01003685.1:64364-117753 GCA_001685075.1 Bramus lutescens | reverse complement strand
TTCAAAGGAAATGAAAAGGCGCTAGGGATCCGGAGAAGACAAAGTAAGGGCTCTGGTCCTGGGAGAGTTCATGGGGCTGTCAGGTCTGAAGGGCCAAGGATCTCAGACCCCGTGCCAAGTGCTGTAAGTGGCCACGCCACTTTTCGTGACTGAGGACCTGCAGACACCCAAGGCCTGCACAGGGACTATTGTTCCACCTGCCTACGGCCAGCACTGGCTACTGCTAAACATGACAAGAAACAAAAGCAACAGAAGACCAACACAGAGAGCTTCTCCTGGCCTAGCCACAGTCTCTACCTAGGTAGAGTACCCTGCCAGCTGCAACATAAACACAGTACTTATTTTCCTACCTGCATGCTAGGACCTTTCATCCTTGTCCTTGGGGGCCAAGGGGAAACTCGGCATGTTGACATGAAGGGACCTAGCTATGAGTTTTTTGCTTAAGCTGGGTTGGCACTTGGTTCCCCTGCAGGGCCCTCCCTACACTGCGGTTAGAATGTGATCTTCACTCAACTGATCTGTTTCCAGGTCTCCAGTGCATGGTAGGCACTGTTGTAAGCCCTCTGGAAGCAGTAGGCAACAAAAGAGTCACCGCCCAGATGACAAGGGCCATGAGGTAAGCTGTGCTGTTTGTTAGAAGGTGGACCACATCAGCACATCTGACGTGCCCCGGGGCTGGAAGCAGAAAGTGATTTCCAGTAAGGCCAATCACATCACCCACTGTTGAAGAGGGCCTTTGCAGATAGAGGGAACAGTCTGTGAACAGAGGAAAAGGTGTGAGCCAGCCTGGCCAAAGCAGAGGAAGGTGCGGGGGCTGTGAGGCCACCAGAAGGATTTTGGGTATTTGAGAGAAGCGGGGAATCTTCAGAGGGTTTTAAGAAAGAAGATATGTAACCTGTTTTGTATAAATATGAAACAGTTCTTAAAGCTGCTGGACAAGGAACAGTCAGTGCAGGGACACACGTGATACAGAAATTGTCAAAATCCATGTGATCAATGACAGTATGGATCAGGAGGGGGTGACAACCACAGCGACAAGCCTCAGAAGGAATCCTGTGACCTGGAGCCCGCAGCCTCAGCTCCATCTCTTCTCTATGATTTTCCTGACACAGACCTCTTTGGATTCACAGTTTCAGACTCATTAGACACAACAGCTATTTATTATCTAGCCCTTTGGCACACTTCTCAGCAAATGCTTAGTAAATAATACATCTCGTGTGGGGTGAATAATTACTGTATTCCCGTTACACTCTATAACAATCAGGTCAAAATATCTGATCACAGTGAAGCAATTCACTTTGGTTGGCACACGTTAGGAATTACTATTTTATTTTTACCTTTTCTTGCCAATCATAATAGACATTTTAAGTTTCATTGCTTCACCCAGATCATCAATTTAGTTAAAAAGTCGGGTGTCAAATGTGCTGTTACACTTGGTGTGAGATGAGTTGGGGCCCTGTCTGTGATCACTGTTGTTACCAACCCTGGGTTTCTGCCTCCTTGTCCATGAGGTGATAGAGTTTCTCTCAGTGACATCCAATCTCTGCCCCATCCTGAAAACTCCAGAATTTATAGTCCCTGAAACACTGGCTCTGAAACTCATACCTCTGAAAGGTTTAGGATTTGGGGTTCATATGTCCAGTGGTATCTGAAGCAGCAATGTCTTAAATAAAATAATTCACCCCCTTTTTTTCTCATTTAAACTTTTGTTTTACATATCAATCCCAAATCCCAAGTCCCCTTCCCAACTCTCCTCCCACTCCCGTCACCTTCCCCCACCTAGATCCCATCCACTCCTCAGAGAGGGTAATGCCTCCCCTGGGAAGTCAACTAAATCTGTCCCATCACCTCACTGAGGCAGGACCAAGGTCCTTCCGCAGACCTGTGCCTCGCTCGGCCAAGCACTGAGAGTAGTCTCCACTAAGTCAGTTCATGCATTAGGGTTAGATCCTGGTTCCACTGCTAGTATTTCCACATACTGCCCAAGGCACAGCACTGTCACCTGCCCTCAGGTTTCGGTCTTATGCAGGGTCTCCAGTTGTCAGTCCAGTGTCAGTGAGCTCCCACTAGCCCAGATCAGCTGTTTCTGTGGGTTTCTCAAGCATGGTCTTGACCTCTTTGATCATATTATTACTCTTCTCTCTCTTCGATTGTATTCTGGAAGCTTGACCCAGTGGTTAGTTGTGAATCACTGCATCTGTTTCCATGTATTTCTGGATGAGAGTTCTGGCTTTCTCTGGGGTTGTGGACCAGCAAAGGCTGGTTATCCTTTGCTTTATGTTTGATATTCACTTATGAGTGAGTACACACTATATTTGTCTTTCTGGGTCTGGTTACCACACTTAGGATTTTTTTTCTAGTTCCATCCATTTGCTTGCAAATTTCAAGACTTTTTTTTAACCACTAAGTAGTGCCCCAGTGTTTAAATGGACCACATTTTCTTTATCCATCCTTCGGTCGAGGGGCATCTAGGTTGTTTCCAGGTTCTGACTATTATGAATAATGGTGCTATGAACACAGTTGAGCAAATGCCCTTATGATGTGAGCATGCATCCTTTGAGTATATACCCAAGAGTGGTATTGCGGGGTCTTGAGGTAGATTGACTTCTAATTATGTGGGAAATCACCATAGTGATTCCCACAGCAGCTGTACAAGTTTGTATTCCCATCAGCAGTGGAGGAGTGTTTCCCTTACTCCATAACCTCTCCAGCATAAGTTGTCATCAGTGTTTTTGATCTTGGCCATTCTTACAGGTATAAGATGGTATCTAAAAGTTGTCTTGATTGCACTTCTCTGATGGCTAAGGATATTGAACATTTCCTTAAGTGTCTTTTGGCCATTTGAGATTCTTCTGTTGAGAATTCTGTTTAGATATGTATTCTATTTTTTTAAATGGATTATTTGGTATGTCTACTTTCTTGAGTTCTTTATGTATTTTGGAGATCAGCCCTCTGTCCGATATGGGGTTGGTGAAGATCTTTTCCCATTCTGTAAGCTGCCATTTTGTCTTGTTGATTGAAGCTTCTCAATTTCAGGAATTCCCATTTATTCACTGTTGCTTTCAGTGTCTGTGCTATGGGTGTTAGATTTAGGAAGTTGTCTCTTGTGCCAATGTGGTCAAGGGTACTTCTCACTTTCTCTTTTATAAGGTTCAGTGTGGTTGGCTTTATGTTGAAGTCTTTGATCTATTTGGACTTGAGTTTTGTGCATGGAAATAGATATGGATCTATTTTCATTCTTCTACATGTTATGCCAGCACCATTTTGTTGAATATGCTTCCTTTTTTCCATTTTATGTTTTTAGCTTCTTTCTCAAAAATCAGGTCTTCATAAATGTGTGGGTTAATATTAGGGTCTTCCATTTGATTCCATTGGTCCACCTGTCTGTTTTTATGCCAATATCAAGCTGTTTTCATTACTGTAGCTCTATAATAGAGCTTGAAGTAAGGGATTGTGATGCCTCCAGATGTTCCTTTCTTGTACAATGTTGTTTTAGTTAGCCTGTGTTTTTTGTTTTTCCATATAAAGTTTAGTATTGTTCTTTTGAGGTCCATGAAGAATTGTCCTGGGATTTTGATGGGTATTTCATTGAATCTGTATATTGTTTTTTGCTAAGATTGCCTTTTTTACTATGTTAATCCTACATATCCATGAGCATGGGAGATCTTTCCATTTTCTGATGTCCTCTTCATTTCATTCTGCAAAGACTTAAAGTTCTTGTCATGCAGGTCTTTCACTTGTTTGATTAGAGTTACCCCAAGATATTTTATGTTGTTTGTGACTATTGTGAAGGGTGATGTTTCTCTGATAGCTTTCTCAGCCCCTTTATCATCTGTATATAGGAGGGCTCCTAATTTTTTTTAGCTAATTTTGTATCCTGCCACATTACTGAAGATGTTTATCAGCTGTGGGAGCTCTCTGGTAGAATTTTTGGGGTCACTTATGTATACTACCATATCATCAGCGAATAGCAAAAGTTTGACTTCTTTCTTTCCAATTTGAATCCCCTTGATCTCTTTTTGTTGTCTTATTATTCTAGCTAGAACTTCAAATAATATATTGAATAGATATGGAGTGGACAACCTTGTCTTGTTCCTGATTTTAGTTGAATCACTTTGAGTTTCTCTCCATTTAGTTTGATGTTGGCTCTTGGCTTGCTGTATTACATTTATTATGTGTAGGAATGTTCCTTGTATCCCTGATCTCTCCCAGACCTTTATCATGAAGGGGTGTTGAATTTTGTTGAAGGCTTTTTCAGCATCTAATGAGATGACCATAAGTTTTTTTTCCAGTTTATTTATATGGTGGATTGTAGTAACAAATTTTTGTATGTTGAACCATTCCTGCATCTCTGGAATGAAGCTGACTTGATCATGTGGATGATTTTCTGATGTGTTCTTGGATTCATTTTGTAAGTATTTTATTGAGTATTTTTGCATGCATGTTTATGAGCGAGAATGGTCTGTAATTTTCTTTCTTAGTGGAGTCTGTGTGGTTTGGGTGTCAGGGTAACTGTACCCTCATAAAAAGCATTTGGCAGTGTTCCTTCTGCTTCTATTATGTGGAACAATTTGAGGGGTATCGGTATTAGCTCTTCTTTGAAATTCTGGAAAAATTCTGTGCTGAAATCATCTGGCCCTGTGTTTTTGTTTTTGTTTTTTGTTTTGGAGGCTTTTGGTGACTGTTTCTATTTTCTTATGGGTTATAGGTCTATTTAATTTGTTTATCTGTTCTTGATTTAACTTTGGTATGTGGTACTTATCCAGAAAATTTCCCATTTCCTTTAAATTTTCCAATTTTGTGTAGTACAGGTTTTTGAAGTATGACCTGATGATTCTCTGGATTTCCTCCGTGTCTGTTATTATGTCCTCCTTTTCATTTCTTATTTTTGTTAATTTGGATATTCTCTCTCTGCCAGTTTGGATAAAGGTGTGTCAATCTTGTTGATTTTCTTGAAGAACCAACTCTTTGTCTCATTGATTCTTTGTATTTTTTTCTTTGCTTCTATTTTATTGATTTAAGCTCTCAATTTGATTAATTCCTGCCATCTATTCCTACTGGGTGAATTTGCTTCTTTTTGTTCTAGAGCTTTCAGGTGTTCTGTTAATTTGCTAGTATGGGATTTCTGCAACTTCTTTATTTAGTAGTCATTTAGTGCTATGAACTTTCCTCTTAGCATTGTTTTCATTGTGTTTCATAAGTTTGGGTGTGTTGTATGGTCATTTTCATTGAATTTAAAAATCTTTATTTTTTTTCTTTATTTCTTCCTTGACCCAGCAGTGATTCAGTTGAGCATTGTTCAATTTCCACGTGTTTGTGGGTTTTCTGAAATTAGTGTTGTTGTTGAATTCTAACTTTAAGCCATGGTGATCTGATAAGACATGGGGTTATTCCAAGTTTTTTTTTTTTTGTATCTGTTGAGGTTTGTTTTGTTACTGAGTTTCTGAGAATGTTTCATGAGGTGCTGAGAAGAAGGTATATTCTTTTGTGTTTGTGTGGAATATTCTATAGATGTCTGTTAAGTCCATTTGACTCATAACAGAGTTCCTTTTTTTCTCTGTTAACTTTCTGTCTGGCAGTCCTGTCCAGTGGTGAGAGTGAGGTGTTGAAGTCCCCCACTATTAGTGTGTGTGACTTAACGTGTGATTTAAGCTTTAGTAACATTTCTTTTACAAACATGGATGCCCTTGTGTTTAGGGCGTGGATGTTCAGAATTGAGACTTCTTGATGGATTTTTCCTGTGATGAGTATGAAATGTCCTTCTTCATCTCTTCTGATTGATTTTTGTTTGAAGCCTATTGTGTTAGATATTAGAATAGCTACACCTTTTTGTTTCTTAGGTCCATTTGATTGGTAAATCTTTTCTCAAACCTTTACTCTGAGACAATGTCTGTCTTTGAGGTTGAGGTGGGTTTCCTGTATGCAGAACAATGGATTTATATTAAGGGATATGAGTGACTAGTGATCGCTACTTCCTGTCGTTTTTGTTTTGCTCTTGGTGGTGGCATTGTGTGTGTTTTCCTTCTTTGGGATTTGTTGCTGTGAGATCATCTATTGCCTGTGTTTTTGTGGATGTAGCTGACTTCTAGTACTTTCTGTAGGGCTGGATTTGTGGACATGTATTGTTTAAATATGGTTTCATCATGGAATGTCTTGAAATTTTTGCTGGGTATAGTAGTCTGAGTTGGTATCTGTGGTTTTATTGTCTGCATAACACCTGTCCAGGATCTTCTGGATTTCACTGTTTCCATTGAAAAGTCGGATATATTTTTCATAGGTCTGCCTCCTTTATGTGTTATTTGACCTTTTTTCATCTGCAGGTCTTAATATTCTTTCTTTACTCTGTATGTTTAGTGTTTTGATTATTATATGGCGAGGAGACTTTTTTTTTGACCTAGTCCTTTTGGTGTTCTGCAAGCTTCTTGTATTTTCATTGGCATGTCTTTCTTTAGGTTGGGAAAATTTTCTTCTATGATTTTGTTGAATACATTTTCTATGCCTTCAGGTGCAGGCAGACCAGAGACTCCAGTGATCTCTCCTCCAAGTGCAGGCAGGGGCTGGGGTTCCGATGGTCGCTGCAGTGGTGGGGTATCCCGCACAGAGGATGGCAGTGGATACCGGCTGGTGTGACACAGGAGCTTTTCTCCAGAGGAACTTCTTATGATAGTCTCTGGAAGCGACTGTGGTCACCGCTCCCAGAGGCGGCCCATCTCTGATGCTCCTGGCAGGATCACTCACCAACCTCTGATGAGGTCACTTGTTAGCCTCTGAGCTCCCAATGGTCTCTCACCCACCTCTGATGCTCCTGGCAGTTCATATCCTCCCTCCCCTCCTCCCACTTTTGACAAGAAACCCTGTCTGGCTTCAAAATCACAAGCTCCTCCCTCTACCTCCCAAGCTATGGGATTACAGATGGACAACACCATGACGAGCTGGAGAGAACATTTCTGTGTATGATTATCTACATTTTAAAGAGAGCAAACAGTTTTGTGCCTGTTCATATCAGGTTTTGTTGCCAAACTAGTCATAGAAGCAATCTTTCAGTTCTAATCTGTTTGGCTTTCAAAGTTACAAATTAAAGATCTTGTCTGAATTCAGTTGCAGATTTATATGATCATGCATATGTATACGTAGAACTCTTGCTAAAGAAAAGGTACTGAGTACCCAGTCAGCAAAAAAAAAAAAATCTGTTCATCACAAAAAGCACAGGAATTATTGATGTAACTAAAGGACTACAGCTCCCTTGACTGTGGATGGTGTCCCTCAGGCTGTGAGGTACATCTTTCACTAACCTGTGGGGAGGACAGAACCCTAGGAATCTGTCTGAGTCTTGATGATTCTCGCTGATGTGAGTGTCATCCTCTGGCAGGCTGATCCATACTCGATTTAAAGTAGAAGTCATAGGTTTGAGCTCAAGCCCGACGACACGCGTGTAGGAGGACTGATTAGCAGGTTATCTCTGTAACAAAGCTGTATCATTTCCCTAACTGTAGTCTTTACTTAGTTCATTTCAAAACTCTTTCTTCTTGTCTGACAACTGAGTTAATGCAAGAGGCAAGCGTATGAGAATTTTGTGCTGAAACATTTGGAAATTGTGGGATTCATTTCACAGGTCTAGAAGTCTGCAAGAGGGCCGTGAGAAATCTTCACAGGTTGCAAACTAAGTGGGACCTTGGGATAAGGGTTTACAAACGTTAATAAGTGGCAGTCCCTTTACGCTAACTAAGTTTTTAAATGACATTTGCTTAGTTGGTTGTGCGTACACAGACATGTGCAATGCATCCATATACATGTGCCACAGCATACATGTGAACATCAGAGGATAACTTACAGAACACAGCAGTTTTTCTTCCTCTCACATGAGGTTCAGGGATTGAACTCAGGACTAGCATCAAGTGTCTTTGAGTTATCTCACTGCTCCTAGTTAATAATTTCAAAACTAAGAAACAAAGTAGCAAGTATGATATCATCGAATTGGAACATGACCATGAAAATGCTTTTGTTGAATGTTTAGAAAATCATTTTAGTAAAAATGAATAAAAACCAAAAAAATCCCCACAAAACATAGTTTCCATAGAAATAAAGCCAACAGTCACTGTTACCCAATAGCAAAAGGATGGGGGGAAATTCACTCATATCAAAAGTCCTTGGGAAGGTAAATCCACAATGTGGTTTTACATCTATACCAAGAGCAAGAAAGTCCTAATGCTGTTTTGCCTGAGTCTGTTCCTCTCAAATGCACTTCATTTCCATTTTTGAGGCCAGGGATAGGCAGAGCAGAAAGTTAAGATTTTTCTGAGGGTGGGACCAGGACAGAGATCTGCTCTACGGGACTGGAGAGATGGCTCAGCAGTTAAGAGCACCAACTGCTCTTCCAGAGGTCCTGAGTTCAATTCCCAGAACCATCATGGTGGCTCCAAACCATCTGTAATGAGATCTGGTGCCCTCTTCTGGCCTACAGGTCTACATGCAGGTAAAACACTGTATACATAATTAATAAATAAATAACAAATCTTTGAAAAAGAAGGATCTTCTGTACCTCTATTTCCTTCTGTCTGTCTGCTCCTTCCCCACCTTCACTCCATCCTTCCTCAGCCCCGTATTCTATGCCTTAGTTAGGGTTTCTATTGCCATGAAGAGGTCCCATGACCACCACGGCAACTCTTAAAAAGGAAAACATCTAATTTTGGTGGCTTACAATTCAGTGGTTTAGTCCATATCATCATGGCAGGGTGTATGGCAGCATATAGGCAGATGTGGTGCTGGAGAAGGAGCTGAGAGTTCTTTCCTCTTGACTTTCAGGTAACAGGAAGACACTGGGTGTGGCTTGAGCATATATGAGACCTCAAGGCCTGCCTCCACAGTTGACACGTTTGCTCCAACAAAGCCACACCTCCTAATGGTCCCACTCCCGTTGGGGGCCATTTTCTTTAAACCAGCACACTCTGCAGATGCTCACAGGGCACAGTCTAATGCAATTTGGCTAAAGGGTTTTGCTCTTGGAAAACTAACTTGCTTCTATATATCTGATTTTTCCAGATAAAGTTGATGAAAACCACATTCTATTGTAATAAGTACTAATGCATATGTTACCTTTATATCCTTGTTCTGTCTCCCTGAGATCAATTTTGGTTATTGGTTTGAAATCAGTGTCCCATAATCGTATACAGCCATCTCGCCCACCAGTAGCAAAGCCTTCTTCACAAGCATACATGCTAAAGATTCCAGCCTGTCAATTAGAAGAGGTAACAGTCAATCCTGCAGTCTCTATAAATGCCGCCATTGCTGGATCGCAATGATTAAGAACAACAGAACAAAACAAAACAAAAGCAGACGCTGTGTTTTCTGTTGACATCTGACAGCAGATCAACACACCTCATCTCAGCTAGATCACTAAAATTACAGCCACCACCAGGATGCAAAGTAATTCCACTAACACAGCTAATTTGATAAGAATGTTATCCCCACTGCCCAAAATGCCACTTGTGAATACTTTGGTTGAAGCGAATACAGAATCAAATTCCCGGGTGTGACAAACGAGCTTTCTAAAACTAAGACATGACAAAGGTGCCTCATTTCAGTTCTAAAGTAACCCAGTAGAGACACAGACTGAGGGCACGAACACTAGGCCTTTGACATGTGCAGAGGTGCCTGAGGTGCCATCTCAACCGCTCAGGAAGGGATTATTCCTGACAAACTGAAAAGCACAAACAGCATCATTCAGCATGTTGTACGCTATGGGATGACTCCCTTTCATGTCTAAAACACTTGGAATCTTTCAGTTTGAAAATTATTTTACTTGGTGTATTCAAAGCTGTTACTACTGCATGTGTCAACAAAATAGCCAGTGTAAAGAGAAATGCTGTGGGAAATCCTTCAGCCAATAGGCTTTTAGATTCCAGCCCATTTTGGGCATGGTCTGATGTACTATAAGCACAATCGGAAAGTGCACGTGGCCTTTTTTGCTGCTGGATTCGGCTCCCAGCTTCCAGTGCACACAGAGGACCGTGGATGGCTACCCTTACTGTGAGCTTTGTCCCCAAATAAATAAATGTTTGTTGTACTCCATTCCGGGCTACTGTGGACTTCTTTAATACGCCTACATAGAAACTGATTACCGAGGCAGCTCATTTAATGAATGAAAACAAATTCTGACCTCCTAATTGTTTTAAGAGTAGTTTGGCAATGAAGCCAAGAAAAAAAAAATGGGAAGAAGCCTTGAAAGTATCCAAACTATTTCATTGAGTTGTCTGAAGTTTTCTTTATGCTAAGAGTAAGGAGGTCTAGGGAAGAAGATTAATGACAGAGGACTTGCCTCGTGTGTGTAAGGCTCTGGGTTCAATTCCCAGCACTAAAATATAAAGTACTGGAGAATCAGTTTGAAGATATTAAGATAAAGCAGTTTTACCCTACTTCTATCGTATCTTTTGTGTGCTCGGAACTGCTCCCTGGTCTTCTGTGAGAGCAGAAAGTGCTCATAACCACGGAGCCACCTCTCTAGTCCTTATACTCAATTCTCTTAAACAAAAATGCAAAAGTTGACATTGCATGCAACACTCGCAGAGTATAGAGTGAATATTGCTATGGGCCCTTTCCTCTGATTTCCCTGGTCTCCATTTTCATCATGTCATCTGTAGGCATCACTTTCCTCTGTGTCAAAAGGCAGCAACGAGCTAAGAAGCAAAGTCTGCCCTTGTTTTCACAGAGCATGGAGAGAAAGGTCATTAGTGGCATCTGCTTTTCTGAGCAATACAACACTAACAGAGTCAACGCTCCAGCTCTTTGGCAGATCGAGGACACTCTCCTCCCCACCTAGCGCAAAACCAATATCCATTCTCTTCGCTTCTAGTCTAGCTACCCGCCATAAAGTGGAGGCAACAGTGAGAATCAGCCTGAACCCAGGGAAGCAGGCTGTGATGCTAACAATATCCTAGGCTGTGATTTAAGAAGGGATGACAGGCTCTAGTCTTGTGTCAAACTACTACTGAAGAATAGGGCTAATCAGTCAACCAATAGTTAAGGTGAAGACTGATTTAGTGAGTTTTTTTTTCAGGTAGCAAAAGCAACTTGAGAAATCTTCATGAGTGCTTAGAACTGTGTGGTGACGTCTTCTGACTGTAAAGCAGAGGGCAGAAACATGGAGAAGTGTGGCCCTAACGTATTCAACATGCCACCACGAAGCTCCATCTGGCAATACTCACACTGTGTGCCCCTTGAATGGTTCGGACCAGGGTGAGCCCTTTCCAGACGTAGGTGTCTCCATTTAAAGCACCAGAGTATGTGATGTCGTCTTTGGCACAGGCAAGGCAAAGGATAGTCTGAAGGTCTCCTGTTTTGCCAAATATCCCTCTTTTTGCAGTCAGGGCATTTCCACACAGTGTCCAAAACTATGAAGTGATAAAAAATACATCCCATGATAAAAAATACATCCCAAAATAGAGTATTCATCATTGATATTTTCAGGAATTTCTCAAGATATACTTTATCTGAACTAAGCATACATAAATTGTGTCTTGGCGATAGTGGGCAACTACAAAACATTTCTGCATACCTCTAGAAGCATGAGAAAAACCAATAATGAAAATTTTAAAGCTTAAAAGCTCCGAAATTTCAAAACTTTAATGTTTAATGACATTATAAAAGATGACTTCAGCATTCACAGAATGGAATTGGGGGAGTCACACTTTGTTTACTCTTTTATCAAATGAGTATAGATTTATTGTAGAAAGGTTCATAAATATAGATAAGTGTAGGAAGGAAGTCAAGTGTGGCAGCACATGCCTGTAATCTCACACTTGGGAGGCAGGGGTAGGAGGACCATTGCACACTAGAGACTAGCCCACACTACATAGCAACTTCCAGGCTAGCCAGAGCTATATAACAAGAGCATGAATAAAACACGTCACACACACACACACACACACACACACACACATTAGCACATTACATAAAGTAAAACTGAGATTAGGAATAACTTCACAATACCATAACAATATATCATCTAGCCTTTTGCTTGTTGGTTTGTTTGTTTTGAGAGAGGGTTTCTCTGTGTAGCCCCTGCTGTCCTGGAACTCATTCTGCAGACCAGGCTGACTTGGACCTCACAGAGATCTCTGATTGCCTCTGCTTCCTGAGTGCTGAGATTCAAGGTGTGTGTAACCACCGCCCAACATTCATCTAGCCATTTTAAGATGTATATGTCTATTTTAAAAATTGCTTTCTAGACTGGTTGGTGGATTTGGTTAAAGCATGGTGCCAATAAAAATAATTGCTTTCTAAGCAAAGTGTTACAAATTTTTACTGTAGCATTGTTCACAAATGTTTCCAAATACAAATGGTATTTCCATAAAGTCGAATATCACCCAGGTGTCTCCATTTTACTTGCACAGATCATGTGGAAGATGGCAAGCATGATGCTTGAACGATTTGTAGATAACAGCGGGACACGCCCATGGTTAAACAGAAACCCAGTACTTTTCCTTGGTGCAGTTTCTGATGTATGAACTGGCCTAACTTTGGTGCCATTACACGGCCCTCAGGTCTCCAAATGCTTTCCACATCTGCTGTTTAATCTCACAAATCGCGTGAGCATAGGTTAAGACAGATTCTGTTACTGTTTCCATATGGGAGGGAGGGAAAGCAGGCAGAAGTACTTTGCTGAAGACGCGGATTCCTGTAAGGTTTCTACACGAGGAACCGCGGAAACGCTGGCCGCTGCGTTGAGAGCTCCACACTGAGAAAGGGGGCGTGTGAAACACAAGCAAGGATTTGGTGAGGGCATATTCAGATTCTGCTCAAGAGGCAGGGCCAATGTGAAGCTACAGGAATCAGGTTACAAAACATGGCATGAGCTAGAATAGGGTTCACGGTGGGCAAGAAATGGCATCTCCCTCAGGAGAGCAAGAATAGATGACTGTGAGGGCCAGGAACGTATGAAAGAAAAAGCATCCGCTCTGAGATGTTGTGCCTGTGCCTGCAGGGAGGAGACGGTGGTCCTCAAGAGTGCAGCAGCAAGGGACTGGCCGGTACAGTCCTGGGCTGATCGCACCAGCACAATGGTGGTGGGAAGGAACTCGGACAACCCCAGGGCAAAGATGAATGCATGTGTCCAACTATTTGCAATGCTGAGATGAGCAAAATGCGACATTTCTTTGGGCAGTGTTTTTGCAAAAAGGTATTGAAATAAGTACAAAAGGAATGAAGAAATTTGGAATAAAGTAATTAGGTGCAAGATTTGGGGGGCACTAACACCTTAAATGTGTACTTGGCCACAGATGATCGTCGCACGCCAAAGAAGTTGGATCCGTGGTGACACCCAGGCAGACTTTCCCCTTCTCGTCGTGTTTCTCATGTGTGAAGATGAAATGGAGAGAAACTCTTTTGTCTTTTGACGTGAGACACGGATCTCTGGCATGAGTTAAATATTTCTACACGACAACCACCAAAGACATAGATCATTATCCTGAGACTGGCTGAACAAAGGCTGTTCTAACAAAATCACCCAACCAGAGGGTTTTAACACCTACATAAAGCATTTCTAGCCATCAAACGACTCTCTTAAAAGACATATATAAATGCCAGGAAATGTAAGAGATATTTCTGAAAAAAATACTTAATATATTTTCTTTTCTTGAGAACTATTTCATCTCACAAAAAGCAGTATTTTGGACTAACCATGTACCACTAAATGACAAGACATTGTTTCTTCTCCAGTTTCCTCTGGCAGATTGTAATACAAACCTTGTTAGTACAGGCAGGTTCTCTGGAGTTTAACTCGCCCTAGAGAGTCTCCCAGGTCCTTTCATCCTATGAAGAGACACCTCAGAAGGCTTCCCTCAGAAGGCTTAACATTACCCACAATCTGAAGGCTTATTAGCTATGTAACCAATGAAGCAGACACTGCCCAACTGCTTTGTTTATGAGCATTCATTTCCGATGACCATATTCTCCAACATGATAAACCATGAAACTTACAAAACCAGGCATGATTTTTATGCTGGCTACAGAAAATTTGCACCAGACATTTTCTTGACATGCAGCCTTTTACTCTCAACATTTTAAAAAATTTAAATTAATTAATTAATTAATTTCTTCCCAGCATGATCACGGTTTCCCCTCTCTCCCTTGTCTATCCCCAACTACCACTCTTCCCTGCCCATCTATTCTTCTTCCTTTCTCTCCAGAAAAGGGCCATCCCACCATATGAATCAACCAGTCATGGCATATCAAGTTGCAGTAAGACTAGGCACCTCCTCTCCTACTAAGGTTTAACTGGACAACCTAGCAGGAGGAAAAAGTCCCAAAAGCATTTAACAGAGTCAGAGACAGCCCTTGCTCCCACTGTTAGGAGTCCTACAAGACCAAGCTACACAACTGTAAGATATATGAGCAGAGGGCCTAGTCCCATCCAAGTTCATGGTTCAGTCTCTGTGAACCCCGATGAGACCAGGTTAATTGATTCTGTGGGTTTTCTTGTGGTGTCCTTGGCCCCTGTGATTTCCATAACACGTCCTCCTCTTCTACAGAATTCTACAAGGTCTGCCTAATGCAACTGTTCCCATCAATTCCTAGGTGAAGCCTCTCTGAAGACAACTAGACAAGAACTCTAGAAAATAACCATCAAAAACCAAATAATCCTTGGGGCTGTAGAGATGGCCCAAAGGTTAAGAGCACTGGCTCCTCTTCCAGAGGTCCTGAGTTCAATTTCCTGCAACCACATGGTAGCTCACAACCATCTAGTGCTCTCTTCTGGTGGTCAGGGATACATGCAGACAGAACACCATATGCATAATAAATAAATACATCTTAAAAAAAGAAAAACAAATAATCCAATTAAAAATGGGGTACAGATCTAAGGGTACAGATCTAAACAGAGAATTCTCAACAGAGGAATCTCAAATGGCTGAGCTACACTTAAAAGAAATGTTCAACATCCTTACCCATCAGGGAAATGCAAATTGAAATGACCTTGAGATTCCATCTTACACTTGTCTGAATGGCTGAGATCAAAAACATAAGTGATAGCTCATGCTGGTGAGGATGTGGAGCAAGGGGAACGTTTCTCTATCGCTGGTGGGAATGCAAACTTGTACAGCCACTTTGGAAATCAATAAGGTGGTTCCTCAGAAAACTGGGAACCAACCTACCTCAAGATCCACTTATATCATTCCTGAGTATATACCCAAAGGATGCTCTGCCATGCCATAAGGACACTTGCTCAGCTGTGTTCATAGCAGTTTTATGAGTAATAGCCAGGAACTGGAAACAACCCAGGTGTCCCTCAAGTGAAGAATGGATGAAGAAAATGTGGTACATTTACACAATGAAGTATCATTCATATATTTAAAAATAATGTCATAAAATTTGCTGGCAAATGGATGGAACTAGGCAAAATCATCCTGAGTGAGGTGACCCAGACCCAGAAAGACAAATATGATGTGTACTCTCTCATAAGTGGCTTTCAGGCATAAAGTAAAGGATAACCGTGCTACAATCCAAGAGACCCAAAGATACTAGGCAATCAGGAGGGCTCATGGTGGGGGAGGCAGACATATGAATCTCACTGTGAAGGGGAAATAGAATAGGCACCACATGGGGATGAGGATGGGGATGGGGTGGGTTCTGGGTGGGGGGGCATGGGAACAGGAAGGATCGGGTAGGGGGAGGATGGAGGGAGAGAGTACTGGGAAAGACAACTGGAATCAGGGGCATCTCTGTGATGAGCTAGAAACGTAATGCAATGGAGATTCCTAGGAGCCTATGAGTTCTAAGACTTCCGGCAACAAGGGATACGGAGCCTGAACCGACCATCTCCTGAACCCAGGCAAGGCTTCCAGTGGTGGGGACTAGGAGGACATCAACCCACATAACCTTTGGCCTACAATTTGCCTTGCCTACAAGGGGTGCTGGGTTGAAGGTAGTGCAGAAATTATGGGAGTTGGCCAACCAATGACTGGTGTAGCTTGAAACTCACACCATGAGAGGGATCCCAACCCTGACACTGCCTGCAGGGCCAGGACCCAGAGGCTGGACAGCCCAGAGACCTAGGATAGAACCAAACATGACTGGCAAAAAAAGTCAATGAAATTATTCCTAATGATATCTTGTTAAACTCACAGATTGTTGCCTGCTCTTCTAACTGGAACCATTCTCCATTAACTCAGGGCTTAGGCAGAAGAGCTGACTCAGAAGGCAAGAGTGTGTGGCTCTCGGCAAAGACCTGAGTTTGGTTCCGAGCATCTACACACACCAGTGGGTCACAATCACCTGGAACTCCAGTCCCGGGGATCCAATGCCTCTGTAGGCACCCGAACTGATTTCCAAAGACACACAAATACACATAGTTAAAACGAATAAAATCTTTAAAACATTATTTGATTTGTTGTAGATTTATGTGTAAGCAGAACTAATAAGGGGATCCTTGCAGATACGCGCAGGTTCTTCTGCTTCGGTCCAGGTGCGCATTTCTCTTAGGAGAAAGCATCTACGCCCACTGGACTAGTGTAAAGGCGAAGGAGTTCTTAGTGTTTCCAACACAGTGCTAGGACTTCATCTGTCTCTTCGTGGAGCTGATTAAAAGTCAAACCAGCATGAAAGGAAACAGAGAATTCTGGGGAACGCTTTCATTAGGCAGCTCATCTAGTTAAAATGCAGTAAATGTAGGTTTGGGAGAAAAGTTAAGCTCTAAGATTGACCATGGAAGAGGCAACTTTCAGTAGGGATCTGTGTTTGAATCTTACATCTGCCAGCATTTTGGTCATTTTAGAAAATGAAGAAGGAAGGGAACGTTATTGTGGCCTTCCTGGTTCCATGCAGCATTCAGTGTAACTCTTGAAGAATTTTGGAAGCACATAGTTTGGGGGCAAGAAGAATGGAGTTAGCCTCGAGGAGATTATGCTCCCCCAACTAGAACATGTACATATACAAAAAAGGGGGAAAGTAAGCAGTACCTGCTATCTCAGAATAACTCATAGATACAATATGAAAGGGAAAAGTTTGAAATCATCCACTAACTCTACCCAGAGACAACAATTCAACATTTGATGATGGTATTTCCTAAACAAAAATATATTTAAGGAATGCAGGGGTAAAGTTAGGAGAGCCAGTATCCTTTTCAGAGTTGGTAACAGGCTGGTGACTGGCGTGCTACATCATGCAGGCGTGAGCAAGGAAGCAGCAAAGCCACTGGGTCCAAGTACACCAGCAGGGCTCCAGGATGCCACATGCCTCATTTCAGGAATCATTTAAACCGGAGATACCGCGAAGAGAGGCTCACAAGCTCTAAGGAGGCCTTTTAAATATTATCTGTCTGTGGGGCAGGGATGCAGACAGCTCTTTCAACTTAAGGGCTGGGGCAGGAGGTGCATTCCAAACTCAGAAAGACAAAGTCCATATTTTCTCTCATATGTGGAACCTAGATTGAAACTTTTATTTTTGAATATGTGTACTGATGGGTCATGGAACTAGAAAGGGGGTCATAAGAGGAGGAAAAGGTTAGGGAGGGCAGGTAAAATGGAGTAATAGGTCACACGTGACCTGAAAGCACGAAAGAGAGTTTGGGGAGGAAGAGAACCAGTAGAGCTGGCAGGAGGCGTGGGTGGGGAAGGCTCTGTGGAAGGAAAGACTTAGAGCAAAGCATCCTGACATGTGGAAATGCCACAGTGAAATCCATACCTCTGCAGGAGCCAGAAGGAGACTAAACTTCCCCATGGCAAGTACATTGGATATTTCCCAGTATTGGTAAAGAATCATCTAAACCATGACTTGCAATTATTATACACAGCATCATAACAATGTAGCATGATTTATTTAAACCACCAGGGGTAACTGGGTAGTCTCAGGTTTTCTTCACACTGGCTTTGCCATTGGAAAGTTACTCAGCAGTGAGTCGGTTCTTGGTTCACATTCTTGACAATTCACGTGGGAGAAACTCCAAGTTATGAACTACTGGACCAGGGGGATCAACATCTTTAGAGCTATCAATAAATATTACCAGACTTCTGGTCAGAAAGACTAAACTTATGTCTCCACAGTCAGGCTTAGGAGGGGCCCCTCACTGAATCTGGTTCAACAACAAAAAACCAACATAACCATGATTTTAACATATTCAGTTATTTTTAAGTTTGTATCCTCTAAGAGTTAGCATTTTCATGCATCTATTGGCCAACACTATTCCCATTTTTTTGGTTATATATTCTATTTGTCAGAAGTCTTTATATTTCACGAATACACTAATATCTACTATGTTTGTCCTTTATACGTGCTAGTGTGTGGCTTTCCCCAGGAGAAAGGATATATGGAATATATTTAACTATTTATAAATCTCTGTCTGCCAATGTTATTATTATAGTTTCTTTCTTCACTTGCACATAGAAGAGAACCTTTGCACAAAGAACAGTTACACATTGACCTAAGAATTTCTGGTAGTGAAACGAGTCCCTTAAGCCCTATAAGGCAATACTATTTTATAGAGCTGACCATTTAGGTGTTCTGTACACCGAGGCTGTGTGCCACACTGCAGCAATCCAAAGACATCTTTCCAACCACCAGACAGTGTTTTGCTGATACCTTGAAATTTTGTAGTAAGGACAAAGATGGAATCTACCCAGATAGGTAGCTGTTCCTTTGGTCTGGTTTGTTCTGCCCCCTGGTGGGCTCTGCACAAATTGTAACTCTATAAAATAGGAACTAGATGGTGTTTTGTGTCTGTGTGGAGAGGAGACTGCATCTGCCTTAGTCCATCAGCATTCCCACATGACCTCTCAGAAGCTCCTCCTCGCCAAACTATGCTTGCTTGAGCTGTTCTCTGGTCTGTCTATGCCTTCCTGACTTGGAAGCAGTCATTTCTTTTACAACACCCAGGAAACACTACGCTCCTCTAGTTACTGTATAGTCGTCTTAAATATTTCACACTTCATTTTGGTTGGAATTTACTCTGTGTATAGTATGATGTAAAATTAAACTCTTCATTCAGCTATTTTTAGTACCCAGTGGTTAGAGACACTACTGTATTCAAAATTGCCATACAATTGTTTATTTCACTACTTTAATTTTTTTAAGTACAGCATTTAAATTATAGCTCATAATATGCCTATTACTCCTCATGATTAGTTTTTAATAGTCTTTTTAATTAGTTCATTTAATCCTAGTGAATAGTGATTAGCTATTTTCATTGTCTTATTATGCTTCAGAATCACAAAACAGTGGCAGGCAAGTGAAGCACCCAGCAGGCAGCTGGACAGGCAGTTTGGCTCACTAATAGCCTGAAGTTGTAGAATATTTCTAAGATTCTATGTTTTAAAACACCTGAATTGCTGGACATGGTGGCTCATGCCTTTAATCCTAGTACTCAGGAGGCAGAGGCAGGCCGGATCTCTGAGTTCAAAGCCAGCCTGGTTTACAGGTCTACACAGTGAGTTCCAGGACAGCCAGGAGTACACAGAAAAAAATGCTGCCTCAAAAGAGAGAGGGAGGGANAGAGAGAGAGAGAGAGAGAGAACAGGGGCTGGAGAGATGGCTCATCAGCCAAGAACACTGCCTGCTCTTCCAGCGTTCTCAGGTTCAATTCCCAGCACACATATGGGAGCTCACAACTGTCTCTTCCAGCGGATCTAACATCCTCACACAGATATATAAGCAGACAAAACACCAATGCACATGAAATACAAACAAAAAAATTACCTTAGCACCTAAAATTTTTCATGCAAGATAGCAAACTTAAAGACATGAATAAAAAGGCTACTGTACCTTTATATGTTTTACCCCACAGCTGACCATTCTATTTGGCTGATATGGATCCCAGGAAATATCAAAAATCTGTCGAGAAATAGAACGTTCTTCAGAGATCAGTGCAATCACCAAGACTCTAATCTGTGTTAATGCAGCCTGTGCAGGATGCAGACAGAGGTCCTGGCTCTGAGAAGCAGAGCTAGTGCTCTGTCCTCATGGCTACCCACCTTCAGCCCAAACAGACGAGCTGTCAACCTTAGTCACTGAGTACAACTGTGTCACAGATTAGATTTTTCCATTTGTGAAAATAACTTTTGACAATTAGGGTAATTTTTTAAATCAAATTTTCTGGAACTCTTCACAATGCTGACAAAACACTTTGGAGATAGCTTTTCAATAAAAATGTGAAGAATTACAAACAGTACATCTTACTTAGGCAAGTGTTTGCAGTTACTGGCATTTAAACACAGATTCCAGGATGTTCGGATGCAGGTGGCCTATGGGCCACAGTCTGTAAGGTGCCAATAGAAAGGAACAGGGAGCGAGTGCATTGTACAATATTCCCAAATAATTAATAAAAAACATTATGTGTGTGTATGTGGGTGGGGGGATACCACTCACATAAAGAATCTGCTCCTAACTATCAAATATGGCAGAGCAAAGGGGCAGTCACTAAGATCAGATGAGCACGTCATGTGATAGTCGGTCGTGCTGGAAGAGAAAGTTAGACAAATGAAACCGAACAGTGCTCAACTGAGCAGGGAATAATTTTGCCAAGCGGGCAGCCCTCAGGAGCAGCGGCTCTCTGCTGTGCACACAGACAGGATGTTCAGGCCAGCAAGGACCTGAGGTTTAAACGCTATTTAGTGCTGGAGCCTGATGTGTGCCTTGCTTAGGAATGGATCTCTGCCTGTGGCTGGCTATTGGTTACAAAAGGATGCTAGAAAATTAAGCTTTTGGTCTTTCAGTTGTGTAAGACCACAGGGTGGTCTGCTCAGTTACAGATATATAATCTGCACCTACAGGGAATTACCATTTCTGATCACGCTAAGTTTACTGTGAGAAGCAGACCGTAGCTAACACTCAGCATTAAGAAATCACAAATATAATACAAACTCTTTTATTTCTAAAGTTTATTGAGAGAAAGGGGAAGAAGGAAGAGAGAAAGAGAAAGAGAAGGAGAAAGGGACAGAGAAAAAGACAGAGACAGAGACCAGTTGGCCTCTTCAGAAGAACAGCAGGAAAAAAGCTATTTTAAGTTTTATTTTTTTACAAACTCTTAGAATAATATTTTTGTGAACGTTTTCTAACAACCATTTCCCTGAGTCAATGAATACATCTAAGCTACTATAATTTCAAATTCTTTTCTACTTTGAGTTTCTAAGAAGCCAAATGCCAGCATTGAAAATCTGCTTTGCTTATGAAAAGCAATAACAATGGTTAGCCACTAATCACAGGTTTAGTTGAACATGTAGGAGAAAAATCTGTATGTGGCAGGTTTACTTTTAAAGACATTAAATGACAATGACTTTATCGTTCTGAATCTGCACTGTTTGATATCACAAAGCTCTTACCCGGTCAGAATGGCCAGTGGCTGAGGCCAGAAGTTTCCCCTTTCTCCAGTCCCAAATGCAGACTGTGTTTTTTGCATCCAATCCTACGGAAGCTAACCGCTTGATAAAAGAAAAAAATGAAGAAAGAATAGTTTAATACTTGAAAGAATGGGAAGATTTTCTATTATTCACACCGACTTTTAACAAATAGTTACTGATAATCCATGACAGACTAGGCATTGAACCACAATCCATGCTAATCTCAAACTAAAGTCATCACTGTAGCCGGATCACACAAACGTTTTAGTCCTATAAGGTCACACTCATTTGGTTTTCACTGTTGTATTCCAAATGCGCAGTCTGTGAAGTTGCTGACAAGTCAGCTGAAGTCGTAGGAACACAGCTTGAAGGCAGGAATTAATAATATTGAAACTTTTACTGTAGGGGATTGGAATGATGACTCACACCTGTCAGCTATGCCTCCCCGTAGGCTGAGGCAGGAGATTTACAATTCCACAGCCAGCCTGGGATACTTAGTGAGTTGCAGACTACGAAAGACTACAGTGTGAAATCCTGTCTTTAAAAAAAAAAATTGACTGCAGGCAGGATCTCACTCTAGCTCAGGCTGACTTAGAGCTCACTCTGCAGACCAGGCTGGCCTCAAATTCATGATGATCCTCCCGCCTTAGCCTTCTGAAAGCTGAGATTATACAGACTCAAATTTCATCACACGGCACAAGATGAAGAGTCTGACAAAGACACTGTAGTAGTCTGAATGTAATTGGCCCCATAAGCTCACAGGGAGTGGCACTATTAGGAGGGTGGTCTTGTTGAAGTAGGTGTGTTGTGGCCTCGTTGGAGGACATGTGTCACTGTGGGGCCTTTGAGGTCTCCTATGCTCGAGCTATGCCTAGTTCAGTTCACTTCCTGTTGCCTATGGATCAAGACGTAGGGCTCTCAGCTCCTTCTCCAGCACCATGTCTGTCTGCATGACAACAATGGACTAAACCTCTGAACCGTAAGTTGGTCCCCAATTAATGTTTTCCTTTATAAGAGCTGCTGTAGTCATGGTGTTTCTTCACAGCAATAGAAACCCTAACTAATACATACATATAGAAAAAATTCAGTAAATGAGCCTGGTTTTGTTCTTAATTTTTTTAAATTTCACTAACAGAGTGACTAAAGGACATATATATAACCTTAATAAAAGGAACATGATATATGCTACTTCATGCCTCTGAATCCTTTGACTTCATATCAGTTTCTTGTCCTCAAAGTCAAATTCAACCTTTAATTATAAGCAAAATGAAAAGAATCACAGGAAGGCATTTGTGACACCCAGACAAGGGGTTCCTGGAGGACACAGAACCATAGGTTAGAGGTCTTGGCTCAGAGTAAGTAAACTTGGCTTCATTTCTTTCCTGATTAACCAGATAGAAGACCTTGGAAACTTAGAATAATTTTTATTAGTTCCTTGAGAATTTTGTACATGTATTTTGATTATATCCACCCAGATTTGTTCCTTTGATTTTTCCCCCACCAATCAAGCCTAATTTGTGCTACCCAAATATTCTTGGATATGTGGTCATCCACTGGAGTATGGTTAACTTATCAGGGGCTACACTCTTAAAACGAACCTGATTCTTTCTTTCCCAGTAGCTAACAGCTGCCAACCACAGAGGAAGTGGTAGAATCTCAGGCTCAGTTCTCCTCTCCACATTAGGCTCTCTGCCTGGCTTAGGCCTGCATAGGTCTGGTGCCTGCTGTCACAACCTGTGAGTTCGTGTGTGTAGCTGCCCTGCTATGTCCAGAAGACACCATGTCTGACCCTTATGATCCCTCTGTCCCCTCTTCCCCAGTGATGCTTAATGTGTATTTAATGTGTTCCGCTTAGGACTGAGAAGTCTTCAGTCTCTTATTTTCTGTGCCTTGCCTGGTTGTGGATCTCTGTGTTAGTCACCATCTACTGCAAATAGCTTCTCCGATGAGAGGGTAGAGATGTGTTAATGTATGGATATAATAATAAAACTCTGGAAAAATTAATTAGCCTCCATAAATCACTTGTGAGATGAGTACAAAAGTATAGGTGAAATATCAGAAATCAAATGATTTTGGATATGGTCCCATAGAAGCGTATGGGCTCTCACATTCAGAGTGCATTCATTACTTGTCTTGCCGCTGTGATGGAAAAACTGATTCAAGCAACTTCAGGAAGGGAGGGTTTGTTTCTGCTCACAGTCGCCTGGGACAAGGTCCGTCATGGNGGCAGGAAGGTGGCAGAAGGTCACAGTGCATCCAAAGTCAGGAAGCAGGAAGCATAAGTGCTCATTCTCCGCTCTCCTTCTCCTCTCTATTCATCCAGGGCCCCAGCTCGTGGGCTGGTGCAACCCGCTGTTAGGAGAGTTGTTCCAGCTCAGTTAACCCGATCCAGTTTCTGCCAGGCACACCCAGAGACTCAAGATCACGTCTAGTTGACAACATTAACCATTGCTATCCTATCCCTCACCAACTTACACCAACCACTTTTAAGCCATAATCTTCTTCTCCCCGCAGGCTCATGGCCTTCTTCTATACACGATGGATTCAGCTCAACATCAAAGGCCCTGCCATAGTCTTTCACAGTGCCCACAGTGCTGGAAGGCGCAAAGGCTGGCTTTCCCAGGGAACTCCTGTACAATTATTTTCTTGCTTCTCACATGCAAAGGTACTGTGTAAACACTACCACTCCATAGAGCACAGCAAGGAAAGAGTGAGCAACAGGAGACTAACACCCAGCAGGGAAAAGAGCAGATGTGGAAGCTCCATGCCTGACATCCCAGGCTTGTGCTGGAATTGAGTTCTAAAAGGCATGAGCAGCTCTACCCTCCAGCTCCATTGCCTGAGGACACATATTCACTCTTGTGGGCCTGAAGTTGTCTTCAGTAGATGTCCCATGGTCGTGATAGCTCCAATAGCCTGAGGTTTCCATGGCAACTGATGCCTCAGCTTCACACAGTGGCCTTTTCTGGGCCTCCTTGTGGAAATGCATGGTGTGATCCTGAGCTCAGTGTTTTTCTCAAAGACTTAATGACTAGCTCAAAGTTCCATTTTTTATGCTTGACAAAACAGTACTGCTAAATTCTGTGCCCACCACAGATGGGCGCTGGCTTCTTTGGACCACAGTTGTAGGCGCCTCCCTATTCTGACTCTTGAACAGTTCTCTCCCAGCATCTGCTTTCAAGAACAGGAAAGCCTTCAGATGCCTTACAGGTGCAGGCTCTACTGTTTCAAGTGAATTTGCTTTTTCACAGTTGGAGCCTTTAATGGGTGGAGTCTTGCCCTCAGGGTTAGTGGGGGCACATTCTTTTGTCCAGTGCGAAGAGTTTCAGCCTCTTTCAGCACACATCTCGGCAGCAACTTTACACTTGCTTAAGGTCTTTTTCTCATCAAGATGCACGTTTTTTATTCTCTCTACTCCATCTGTTCCTCTTTTTCACTGATCAGGCATGATTACCGGTGAGCAATAATCATACCACAGCCCGGTGCTCTGCTGCCCTGAGGTCTGCTCCACCAGACAGATGCTCATTACTTCAGTATTTGGCTTCCTGCAGGGCACAGGTGGGTGCATCCAGATCCATTATGAGAGCATCATACAAATGGCCTCGAATCCAGGTCCCAATGGAATTCTTGTTCTGGTGATGGTGACAGACACCTTTATCCCAGCACTCAGGAGGCAGAGGCAGGCAGATCTCTGAGTTGAAGCCAGCCTGGTCTATAAAGCAGGTTCCAGGACAGCTAGGGCTACACAGAGAAACTCTGTTTTGAAAGACCTAAAATCAAAATTAAAAACAAACAAACAAACAATAAGAACCCTTGTTCCTATGTGAAGCCCCGCCAGCTGAAGCTCCACTGCCAATGCTTCTCTAAGCAGCCTGTGTTCCAAGCTCCAACCACAAGGACATTTAAGTTCTGCTAACAATACTCAGTGGCTTCTCTAGTATCACGTTCCAAACTCTTCGTCTATATTCCTCCCAAAACCCAGTTCCAAAGACCCCAAAACCACTTGGTCAAGTTCATCACAGCAATCACCTCACTCCTCAGGACCAGTGAGTGTTCCATCTTAGTTACTCATCTCTGCACCTTGACAAATCACTCGACAAAAGCAGCTCAGAGCAGGAAGGCTTGTGCTTGCTTGCTGTGCCAGGGAGACCATCCTTGGGCAGAGAAGGACTTGCTCACCTTCTCCTTTGCATTCAGTCCAAGACCACAGTCTATGGAAGGTGCTGCCCATAGGTAAAGCAGGTCTTTCCATCCATTTCAACTAGCCTGATCCAGATAATCCCTCACTTGGCATGCCCCAAGACTCATCTCCTGGCTGATTCTAGATCCTGCCAAACTGGCAATATTCACCACTCTGGAAAGACTGTGTATTCCTAGGCTTATACTCTCATACCTGGTGTATGGAAGGGCAGAGGGCCTCAAGTGGCTACATGTACAAGTTGTTGCTATAACAGGGCTCGTTCAGGTGTCTTCACTAAAAGTGGTTTCCATTAGGAATGTTTTATATAAAAGGAATAGTTGGAGGTCTTAGAATGCTTCCTTAGTAAAGATCTTTGCTATAATTTTTCATTGAGAATTGTAGCAATAGAAATTATAAGACAGGGCTGGAGAGATGGCTCGGTGGTTAAAAGTACTAGATGCTCTTCCAGACAATCCAGGTTCAATTCCCAGCTGCTAACAACCATCTGGCACTCCAGTTCCAAGGGGTCTGACACCCTCACACAGACGTACATGCAGGCAAAGCACCAGTGCACGTGATATGAAAGTAAGTTAATTTAAAAAGAAATGATAAAAACATAATTTGACAAGTTAAAAATACTTTTTATTAATATAAGCAAATTAGAATAGGTAAATTTTATTCAGTTCATTTTTAACAGAAAAACCAGTTAACAAACACTAGCAGAGGCATGCATTTTTCCTGAGTTAAAAAAATGGAAATCTATTGTGTTCATTTACAGTGACAAGCCCCACAGCTACCTAGAAGAGAATTTCTATTGCTTTTGTCAATTATGAGGCAATGAGGAATTTGTCATTTTCTCGGTATTATTGGATTTCAGTGAACTCTGCCCTGGGGCCGTGAAATCCATCATGGCAATTCACATAGTCTACCCAGCTCCCCACCTGTCGAAATAGCCAGGACTCCAAAAGGAAATAGATGAATGAAATGAAAAAGGGGAAATAAAATGGACAAGAACTCATAGTTAAAGCTGGGTTTCCCTCTAGTGCATAGCATTTTTGTGATATTGCAAAACAAAATTTGGTATAGATCTTTGCTCAAATGGAGAAAACATGAGAGAATGTGCATGAGTGCACAGAGCCTACATCTATGATTACACAGCGTATGCATTCTAACTCATATAATTTAGCCATTCTGAACAGTTCTCAAAACAAGCAGACCAGTGCTCTCTCACAAGAGGGGAAGATACCACAATGTTCATTACTTTAAAAAGATCCAAATCAGTAAACTCGTCTTTGTCTAGTGAATTTCTTCAACTTTTAGTTTGGTCGAATGTCTATCAGTGATTTCACTCCTGTTTGCATGACACTAACTTACTAAACTAACACTGATTTAGCCAAACACTTACTGAATAAATTAATTGATATACAAAGGATGAAAGAGATGGCAGAAGGGACATGGCCAAGGCCTGAGAGGAAAGCTGCCACTTCAGTAAGAAGGGGAATGCAGCTGGAGCCAGGAGTAAGCCCTTTGTGTTTCCATCCGCTTTTAAAGGTATAGTAGTAACCTTTTTCTGTCAAGTGTTGTTGTATGCCCGAGGAAGGAGTGATAGCTTGTGGGTACTGGTCTCATACCCTTGTGATGTCTTCAAAGAACAAGTCTCCAAAGGAGCAAACAAGCATGCAGCAGGCTTCAGATGAGGAGTGGAGCATGACACATGGCATGCAAAGGCACAGTATTTGCCTGACGAATCTTGCCACCCTGTCTATCCAGACTACCCTGGAGAGCGAGGCTAGGAAAGTTGGTTAACAGAGGATGCCCGCCTACAATATTTGGGCTTTGTGCGATGCTACTTTAAACTTTTGTTGACTTTGAGGTACTTTGACATTTCCAGCTGCTGAGATGAATTACTGAGAAATTGTAAAGATGAAGCTGGAGACATGCTCAGGGCTTAAAGCATGTGTTGCTCTTGCAAAGGACCTGGGTCTGTTTCCCAGCACCCATGTAGTGATTCACAACCATCCATAACTCTAGATCCTGGGGATCTGATGGCCTCTCTTGAACTCCAGACAAGAATGTGATACACATACATCAGACAAAACAGTAAAGAAATAAGAATTATGAAAATGCTAGTTAAGACAATGTTGAAATTACATGATACATGGCTCCGACTTAGGATTTAAAGGGCTGTGCCTGAAAAATGGAGGAGGGGTGGGAGTCGTGTTGGAGTTATTGTAAAGAAAAGCATAAACACAGAGGAACTGCTGACTGCTTCAACCAGAAGGGAGCCGAGGGGAAGAAGGGAGAACAAGAAGTGACCTCAAGGTAGAATCAAAAAGAATCTTCTGAATGGGTCATCAGGAGGTGATGTGAAAGCCTTAAAGCGAAAGGCACAGTGTTCTTGCAGGGTTTGAGCTCTGTGCAAAGGGCGTGGTCCAGCCCCCTCAGCCCAGAAAGAATGCTAATAATGGGACAAAACCGGGCTGCTGACCCCTCGTGGACCTAACCTTTTGAGTTCCTTTATGGAGCTTATTAATCAGAGAGTAGAGCGGGAAAAGGAAACCAAAACTGGAGCCTGTTGAGAGGGCTGTACCATCACCACTAGCTTGGAGAGGAGCCAGCCAGTGAGGAATTCTGGGATGCTTGCCAATTAAAGCTGCAAGAGTGGTCGCCATTAGTATTATAACTTTAGGTAAATTTAAGGACTCATTAAAGAAAACATAAGTTAAGAAAGATACACACCTGTCCATCCAAGTCAAAAGCCAGGCACGCAACACCGTGTGTATGGACATCTTTAAGAATGGATACCGTCTGGACACTATAGGAATCCCATATGCATATATATGGCTCCTTCCCCACTTGGCCAGTTGCAATCAGAGTTTTATCTGGGTGTAAGGCAAGGCTGAAAAAGAAAAAGGCCTCTTTTCATATTTTCTAACTGAACAAAAGTTCATATATACTGATTGTCTTTAACCCCAGTTTGTTTCTTATCCTAAATCATTAAACCAGATGATTTCAGAAGGAAGAGTCTGTCAATTCCCAAAGGAATCAGCTGCCTGATTATTATAAATTAAAATGCTCAGTTTTGGCAAAGGTAAGAGTAGTAAAACATGATGGGAATTTTATTCAATTTTACCTACTTAGTTACCTTGAAAATCAGCATCAATCATGTTCATAAATCTCTAATAACATATTTTATATAGCCCTACCACTGGGTTAAGTAATATTTACTTACTGGTTTTCAAAATATTATTAAGTATTCAACCTAGATTTTGACTTTAATTTTAAAATGCTGCTGCTGAGAGAAAGTTCACTTTTCCATTCATTAGCAGGCTTGCAGATCCACAAGACAGCCCTTATTAGGATTCCAAAGCACAGAAAGGCCACGAGGTCGATACTGTCAGCGCCTGTTGTCATGGAGTATGCATTTGAAATGAAATCTTCTCTGTTACATAAGCCTTGGGAACATCAAGGGAACTGCAGATCGCCAAGCCTGTGGTTTGTGGAACACTTTTCCTCTGTAGTGCTAGTAAAATAAAATTTCATCAAATACCAAGTCCCACTTCTAGGAATCTACAGCAGCCAAGAGAAGAAGTCAAGAGAGTCAAGATGGAAAAGTCAGTGTACTCAACACAATGTGTAAAGATGGGTACCTTCCCAAAGACAGGTGTTGGGAATCTGAAAAATGACAAAACCAAACATTGCACTTTACCAGTCTTGAAAATTGGCCCCTGTTCAGCCAGCACCAATGGGTGGAGTCAGGCAGGTCCCAGGGGCTTGTGTGGAGGAGGGCTTGAGGAAGAGACTTCTCCACGGGGGCTCTCCACCCAAGCCCTGAGTGGCAGGTGCACACAGATTCTCAAGACACAAAATAAGTACATCTGACTTAAAGTGAATTTGACATGTAACAAGTACTTCCTTTAAAACATATCTTCAGGGACTGGCAAGAAGGCTTTGAGGGTAAAAGTGCTCCCTCCAGTGCTGGAAACTGTCATTCAATCTTAGAAGCCACCCACAGTGAAAGGAGAAAAGTAATCCCACCAGCTGTCCTCTGACCTCCACACATGTGCCAAGGCACGTGTGGACTCACACATATACATAATGAATGAATGATAAATATGGCTACAAATATGACAGATATAAATGGAAATAATGTTATTTTAAATATGTATATCCTCAAGAATCTTTATAATGAAGCAATAAAAAAGATGACGTGTGTGGAAGAGAATCTCCTAACGCGAGTGTTTGGGTGCTAAAAACCTTCTAAGGTTCTAGAACACTTCAGTTCTCCAAGTCAGCTGAAAGAGGATTTTGAACAGTCTAAAGGGGGCCTTCCAATCACAGTTTTGTTAGAATGTATCTGTAGCTGATATTTAACAGTGTGAGCATGTGCTCATTTGCTTTCTGTTACCATAAAAGATCATCCAATTATAAAATGAAATGATATACTTGGCCTCAGGTTTATTACTTACAGTCTTGGATCTGTTGGCCCTGCATTATGGTGGGAGCAAAACAGCTCATGTCACTGCTGGGAAGAGGAAGGGAAGTGAAGAAGGAGGCAGGGCCACCTTAGCTCCATCGAGGCTCTTTGCCGCAGTGGCTTCGAGACCACCGTGCAGCTTCCACTTTGCAAATGCTCCACTAGCACACACCTTGGAGAGCAGGCCTTTGCCCCACTGAAGACCCAAGCATAGAGACAGATGCCCTAGAAAACTGCCAAAAGAGCACGCAGTTCCGTATCTGTTCCATTAATGACGTGCATGGCAGCAGTCTGCGAAACTCCCCTCTGTGACACAATAGCATATACCAATAATTCATTCACTAAAACTTTAGGGCTTTGAAATGTCAAGTACAGAGCAACAAACACACAAATAGAAAGAAAGGGAAGAAGGGAGGAAGGGAGGAAGGAAAGAAATCAGTGCTGTGTTTCAAGGAGCCCCTAAAGGGGAGTGACAGCCAGTCGACACAGTGACAGAAAGATGGAAGAATGAGTCCCCATCCACCCAAGACTCTGGGGGACTACCTGACTTTAAAATGTCAAATGGAAGTGGGCATTTGTTGTGAAAAGACAGTTTTCAAAGCTGACTGACAAGGGTAGGGAATGATGTGGGTCTAGCAGGCCGGAGCAACTCAGAAAAGGTTGGGATGAGACCAGGACATTAGGTGACAGCAGAACCTTCCACAGTGTTGGAGCGGAAGCGGGGAGCTGAGAGGCTTTTGTGAGGACAGACATGGTCTTAACTCTTCTAGATTTTAGTGAGACTCCCCAGGTTAGTGCCATGGTGGAGACCTACCGGTTGTAAAGAAAACAGTTTGGCCAGATGGTGAATGAGGGGAGGAGGTTTTCTTCATTCTTCTCCGTAGTTTCTGGGCTACCATCTGGCAGAGGAAGCATTCTAGAAATGCTTGCTGGGGAGGCTGATTGACGATGGCAACAATCCTCCTGCCGCAATATCTCTGCCCTCTCCCAGGGTCAACATGTTCTACTTAAGAGACTAGAAAGGGAAGAGGAAGAGCAGATTGCCCCTGGATGGCCAGAGACACCCCAAAAGACATGACTCACTTGCTGTGGCCATGACCTCCATTTTAAATGACTGAGATAGCTAGCAGATTCTTGGGATTCTAGAGGCCATCATGGTTTAGTTATGAATATCCCCAGAGGCTGGTGTTGAATGAATGGTTCCCAGTACAGCAGGCTTTTGGAAGTGTGCTGTGAGGACTTTGACTTAATCAATGGATTAAACCATTGATGAGTTCAGAGTTGGAGAGCATTAGTGGGAAGCAGTTCCAGGAACCAGGGAGTGGGGTGACTGGAGGAAGGAGGTTACTGCGGGCATGTCCCCTCTCTGGTCTTTCCCTCTCCTTCCTGGTCACCACAAAAATGTGTGCCTTTATTCCACAACACCCTTTGCCCTGATGACCTCCCTCACCACAAGCCCAGACTGATGGGGCCTAGAAATCCTGGACTGAAATCTTTGAAACTGCAAGTCAAAATAAGTCTTTATCCTTTTGCTTCCTCAACTGGTTTGGTATCGTGACAAACAAAACAAAAAGAGGGATAGAAACTTCTCGTGAGAATTTATCAGTCTAAATTACGCGGTGCTGCTACCACACTCCCCCATTTGAATGTCTGCTGCCTTCACTCCAGGGTTTACTGTCCTGCGTGATCCAGTTATAACGACACATTTACTACAATGATTTCAAAGTTCGCATTGGAATTGCTTTTCTTATCAAAATTCTTTTGTGCTTTTTTTGAAACTCACTCTTCCCAGCCCATGACACCCGTTTTTCCAGATTTCTTCTTTACCACTTGAGTACAACAGAATTAGCTATTTCTCCTTTTCTGAGCCCCGAGTCTCTGTCCTCCTTCTCCAGCTTGCATGCAACACGCTCCTCGTACACTTAGAGCAGGGGCTGGGCTTGTCGCTCAATGGTAGCATGCTTGCCTAGCATGTACAAGTCCCGGGGTTCAATCCCCAGCACTAAGAACAAACAAACAAAGGAAGAGAATAGTGAGAAGATGCATCTCTGCAGTGGAGCATTTGCCAAGCATGCTAGGAGACAGCCTAGATCCAATCCCTCAGCACCGAAAGGAAAGCTAGGGGCAACAGCACGATGGGGACCAATGACATTTACTTCCTCCCTGGCTTCCCTGAAGCTTTACTTCTTTCACCTGGGCAAGAAATTGACAACATCCATGCATCCTTTAGGGCACAGGCAAGTGGTATTTACATTTATCTTAAATTTGTCCGTATTCATTCGACAGCACTTTGAACTTTTTGTAAGGTTAAAAAAAACTTCATGAATTTCAACAACTGGACAGTCATAATGTGTGACCTCGGCATGCTGTCTAGGTTTAGGCTACCATGGGCATCTAGTCTCCCCTTCCCCACACCTCTCAATTTATGAATTCAAGAACTCCAATCATAACCCTTTCATGGCTGTGGGGAACCCAGACTCCATGAATCCACCTACAGAACAAGTCTTGCACCCAAGGCTTGGGGAACATCTCAGAAGGGGGATAGAAAGCTTATGAGAACCGAGGCCCCGGAAGTCTGCCATGAGACTGGGTCTCCTAGAAACGGCTGCCTAAACAAGACCTGACTGGTAGCAGTATCAATAGATACACTAAAGGCAGAAGGTGGAAATCTTCATGGGGACCGACCCCTAATGAAGAACAGCAGGTCACTAATGACTGACGAGGGAGAGTTAGCCTTTCCCCAGGATAAGCTCCCTCTCTGCTTATCCAATACAAAAATCAACCAAAAATCATACACATAAATTACAAAAATGGATTAAGCAGGCTGTATTTATATGTGTGTGACTGTGTCTGTCTGTATAAAACAATACAAATTGAAAAAATCCACCAATTTGAGAGGAATTTGGATGCAGAATGTGGGAGGGGTTGAGGGAGGGAAAGTGGGAGATTAGATGTAGGAAAGGAAAGAGGGAAAGTGATGTAATATAATTTAATTAAAAAAATTTTTAAATGTACCTTTCAAAATATAAAAATATACTTTAAAATAAATAATAAATAAAATAATTTTAAAAGAATCATTTTCAACAGGATCTTCCTTCCTAATCCCAGAGTATCTTAACCTCAGTTCAGAAGCAATTTAAACAATGGGTATATTTCTATGACTGGATTTTCTTTCTTTCTTTCAATTTTTAAAACAATCTTTTTTATTTTACATAACAATCCCAGTTCCCGCTCCCTCCCCTCCTCCTGCTTCCCCCATCTTCCCCCACCCAGCCATGGGAGGGTGATGTCTCTTATGGGGAGTCAACAAAGTTTGTCACCTCACTTGAGGCAGGACCAAGGCCTCCCTCCCCCCTGTATCTAGGCTGAGCAAGGTATCCTTTCATAGGGAATGGGCTCCAAAGAGCCAGTTCATGCACTAGGGATAAATATTGGCTCCACTGCCAGTGGCCCCACAGACTGATCAAGCCACACATTGTCACCCATATTCAGAGGACCTAGTTTGGTCCTGTGCAGGCAGGTAGCTGTCAGTCCAGAGTCAGTGAGCTTCCACGAGCTCCTGTCAGCTGTCTCTGTGAGTTTCCCAATCACAGTCTTGACCCCTTTGCTCATATTCTCACTCCTCCCTCTCTACAACTGGACTTTGGGAGCTCAGTCCAGTGCTAGCTGTGGATCTCTGCATCTGCTTCTATCAGTTGCTGGATGAAGGTTCTCTGACGACAATTAAGGTAGTCATCAATCTGATTACAGAGGCAGGCCAGTTATCAAATCCGGCCCTTTATACATCATAATGACTCAGGTGCTCCAAGCCTAAGCAGCCACCCCACTGTCAGGCCTAAAACCCAACCAGCAGATTTAGACACAGCTCTGTGACTAGTGTAATGACTGACCATGACGGACAGCGTTGCCTCCTGAGCTTCCTCATGTGAGATAAGGCTTCACGGGGCAAAGCCACGCTCGGTATCTTCCCATGAGGCAGGATCCCAGCAGGAAGTGTTTCAAGCCAGGGCTTGTCTTCTCACTTGATGCAGCAAGGCTGGATTCGCCCTGGGATGAGAAGCGCTCCTGCTCTCTCCTGCATTTCAAGTCTCTCTGACAGTTCAGAGTCCATAAATATAACTCTTCGCTGTCCTAAGAAAACTTGGACCTCTTCACTAATCTTGCAAAATATAACAATAGCCATGCCATAATATTAGAACATTTTAAATTGACTTTGTTACCAGAAGTGTTTATCACATGGAAGTGTCATTCCACACCCATACAAAACAGTCTGGTGTTATTCAGTTTTTCATTTCCTGCTTGGTTTATTGTTTCTTGCGAAAAAAAAAAAAGAATCAAGCTTTGAGAGGCCAATTTTCTATGTGTGTGTATATAAACTGAGTTCCCCTGGGAAATCCCATCTTCTGTTACCATAGCAACAGAAAGCACTGCAGAGCAGACTTCCACAAACCTATCCAGGAGGAGAAATTGATTTGTTTCTGTAGCAGACCAAGAGGGCAGAAGTCTATCTTCGTGATGCCTGGTAGCCTCATAACAATTTCCAAATATGTTGAGGAGAGAAACGAGAATTAACAGGGTCAGAGAAAGAGAAGCCTTGCTTACCGAGGTTGGACAGAGCCCTGTAATTAGCGCTAACCATTCTTGATCCTCCAGTGTTAAAAAAGTGACAATCATTTAAAAATAAATAGTTCGAGTACTTGTTCTAAAGGCAGCAATTAAAAAGTGTTCTTGAGTCTGACGTACTTTTGAAACCTCATTTCACTGTTACAGAGGCTGCCTGGCACTTTTCTCAGCCACGCCCCAATGCTGGTTTCTTTCCTAATGGTCTCACCAGGAAAGCATGACAGCTGTCTCCTTCCCACTCCTGAACCTAAGCCTGAGCAAGGCTTCCCAGTGAGCAGGCAGGCAGATCAAGGTCACTGGGCTGGAACACTGCAGAGGTTCAGGGGGGAGTCATCCAGGCCCAGTGGAGGTGTGTCTACAAGATGGAAAATGCAAAGGCAGCTTGATTTCAACACTATGACCCAAAATGAGTGGAGCTTTGCACCAGGAAAGGTGTGCTCTAATTTCAGCCCCAGATATGTGTCTGGCATAGGGTTACTGCCATCCCCAGGTCAATGACCTCTTCCAGCATGGAGAGGGGCTCACCTTCCAGGGAGGCCTGGATGGGCAATGAGACAATAACTCAGACAGACAATGAGAACCCATCCCATTTCTTGACCTGCCCTACACGGAAGATAAGTGCTCCATCCCATGCGAATACGTTAAAGATAAATAGAACACACTCTGAGCATTGCCATACCTGTATTCATACCCATAATGGCATGAAGCTATATTTTAGGAACACCATCATTGATAATAAGGAGAATGGCCCTGGATCGGAGTGTCCAGTGGCTTAGCTGAAGCCAGATTCGAAAGGCTAGCACAGTAGTTCTTAACCTGTGAGTCGCAATCCTAAGGAGGGTGGAAAAATTCCTCTACAGCAGTCACCCAAGACCATTGGAAAACACAGCTTTTTACATTACAATTCATAACAGTAACAAAATTACAGTTATGAAGTTGCATAGAAAATAATTTGACAGTTGGGGGGGTCACCACAACATGAGGAACTGTATAAAGGATCACAGTGTTAGGAAGGTTGAGAGCCACTGGACTGGCAGGAATTGTTAGCAAAGGACTAATGCTCCCAAATACATCTTTTTTCATCAACAGTCAATGGATTACAAACTAACATTCATATCAGAGCTACATCTGTCAACAATGAGTGTGTGTATGCACGTGTGCATGAGTGTGTGTGCGTGTGTGTGTGTATGTGTGTGTAACCAGGATAGAACCCAGGACCTTGTACATGCTAAGCAAGCTACAAACCCAGTCCAAGACTTTTCTGAATAAAGTATTGATCTCGTAACTAATTTTGATAAATCATGGTTCAATGGCAACCACAGGTTGACCGCAAGGACACAAGTCCAGCAGCAATCAATGAGAGCTCTCTATGAGGACTGATTTGCTATACTGAATGTATAATAGACTGTTAGATATTTTATTACTTACAGTGTATGTGCCATAGACACATCCATCAGTAGAGCATCTGTGGAATAGAGGGTGTGAGCAGCTTTCTCTCTCAGAGTGCTGCCTGTCCCACAGCAGCTGTTTCTACACACTTAGGCAATTATTTTTCCATGCACGTCCCTTGCTTTTTCTTCAAGAGGATCTCCTGAACATGAAGGTGCACAGAAATTTGATTTGCAGTCAAACTAATGGCAAAGATAAGGCTCTAATGTGGGATATAAAGTCAAAGTCCCCTACATTTTTCATACAATCAGCATCGCTCTTGAGCAAAAGCAACCTTAGCAAATATTCTGCTCATGCAGATTTCAGTAGGCTCTGCAAGGTCTCTGTTGTTTTGATTGCTTGTTTTTTTTAAATAAAGTGTTTCAAGCTTTGAATATGCCAGGCTTTAGAGAGAGACTCTTACCCTCAATTACATCAGTTTTTTACATAACCTGAGTTATAAAAGATTTAAACAAAAACACTCTAAGCAGTACCTTGCTGGGTCATGACCTGTAAATTACTCCACTCTGTGCCTCCGTTTCCTTTCTATAAGCAGTATCCGCTTCAAAGAAGGAATGCCAAGTTCTAGAGCACCGCAAAAAGCAGTGCCTAAAGCAACACAACAAGGGGGCTCTATCAACCGGCCGCATGCAGCAGACACACTTGCCCCCTCCCTGCGGCTCTATCAACCGGCCGCATGCAGCAGACACACTTGTCACCTACCCATCACCTCCAGGACTAGACGTTCTAAGCCAGGGAAATGAGTACATGGGAAGCTACAGTGAACGGGCCTCACAAATCTAATAACAACACCATCTTCTCAGAATTAAACTGGTAAAAATACAGAAAAAGAAAAACATACAGGATGTAAGGATGCCATACTAAGGAGAAAGTGCCCCAAACCAAAAGGCTGGGAAAGACGGGGCTTAGCAATCTCATGAGAACACAAATATTGCAACTACTAAAATCAATAAAGCTATCAACTAACAATAAAATATCAATAAAATTTTGATCAACATAAAACTTAGGCCAAAAGCCTTTGCAGAAGGAGTCAGAATTAGCAGAATCTTAGTCTAAGGATAAAATCAGAATTTAGTTTAGAACTACATCCATGCCGGTGCTATACTGCCAATATATTTGTAATACGACTGAGGGGTTAACTCAGCGGTCAAGGGCAGCTTTCAACAACAACACTGAAACCAAATAGTACACAATGCACTTACATATCAGACACAGTGTGATGAAGCAAGCACAAGACTCTGGTCCCATCCTCAGGGAGGAGAGGAGGCTCCGAGTGTGGCAGAGCATGCCTGCAGTTCTAGCACTCTAGAGGCGACATAGGATACACATTAGGGCCAACCAGGGGGCTCTGCAGATAAAGGCACCTGCCACCAAACCCGACAACCTGAAATTTATCCCAGGACCCGTGGGGTGGAAGGAGAAAACTGACTGCCCAGATTATCCTCTGACCTCAACAAGTATACTATGGCACATGTACACACACACATGCACACGCACACACAAATAATAATAAATTTAATTAAAAATATCAACTATATACCATCCCTATTAATATACATTTTATGCTTTGTGTACTTGCTAGTATTAATTAAAAAATAAATCATGTTTCAACAAATTGAATATTCATAAAGAACCCAGCACCTCAATTCTTAACTCAGCTCTCCCCATACACAACAGTAAGAGGTACAGTATTCATATTAAAACAAAAAGAAAAAAGCTAAGAGAAACATTTTTCAACCTTTGAAAGATACTGGCTTCTAACAAGAAATAAGCATGAATCATAATAAGAAAATGAAAAACTCTACTTCAAAATAAAAACTTCTGCTCATTGACATGCAGCATTATAAAAATGAGAATAGAGCTCACGAACTAGGAGAAAAAATCAGTAAGAACTTGTACCCAGAACATAAAGAATATCTACAAATCAATAGTACAAAAACAATCCAGTTTAAAATAAGGTCATGTGACTTGAACATTGTCAAGAACAATTAAAATTAAGAAGACTGTGAGAATGAGAGACAACTGGAATGTGCCTATATTACTAAGGGGAGACTCTATGACACATCATTTTGGAGTCAGTTTGTTATAAACATACTCTCACTTATGTAAGATGAGTTTCATTCCCAAGTATTTAGATAAAAGAAATAAAAGGAATTGACTAAACAAATACTTGTCTAAATAATTTTGCTTTATTTATAATAGCTAGAAATTGCAAACAAATACCTATGAACTGTCAAATAAATAATCAAATTATTATATATTCACACAATGGACTTGGGTTTTTTGCAATAAAAGGAAATGAACTACAGACATGCACAACATTGATTAATCTCAAAGAAGTTGTACTCATCAGAAGACCACCAAAGCATTCCGGGGGATTCTCAAGTCACTGCTATATAAACTGGGATGCTAATAGTGGTTAAGAAAAGTAAGAGACCTTTAGATAAAACTGTGTGCTCTGCATGACCCGATAAAGGAGAAGGAACAGGAAGAGAAAAATATGGATTCTATCTATTCCAATGAGAGGACAGAAAGATTCAGAAATTCACACATGAAGTGACAGGATGGCCCAAAGCGTGGAAACACACGAGGGGACACACCAGAAAGAAGCAAGCCCTGCTTAGCACAGCTGCAGGTGCACAGGCACAGAGGCAGGTACAGGGCTCCCTGGGTCAGGAAGGAAAAACAAAGCCTCATTCCAAAGCAGTCACTCTTCTGTCTGAGTTGTATTGGAGAGGCGCTTTCAACAGTAGGCTGCTCATTTTAAGCAGATTTTAAGAGGTATCCAAACTGTGAGGACTAATCTCCACTGTCAACTTGTGTAGTCAGATTTTTCTTTGGTTGCCAGGTCATAAGAATGACACAGAGACTTATTATTAATTGTGAAAGCTCAGCCTATAGCCCAGACTTGTCCCACTAGCTTCTATAACTTAAATGAACCCATTTATATTAATCTTCATTTTGCCTCCTGGGTTCTTACCTCTTCCATCTTACACCTCCTGTTTCCTCTCCATGTCTCTCCTTCCTGCAGCAAGATTCAGCTCCTCTTCCTCTGTCTCTTTGCTTGAAGTGCGCCTCACCTCTTCCTGCCTAGCTATTGGACATTCAGTTCTTTATTAAACCGATCAGAAGGCGCCTTGGCAAAGGCACATCTTCACAGTGTATAGAAAGATTGTTCTACAAGAAATTTGACTAGATTTTAGATCACCAGGAGAAACTCCTCGGAGCACATCTGAGATTTAACCGAGGAGGGAAATGATTGGTACTGCTCTGTGGAGTACAGCTCTGGAGTGAAAGAAAGCAGGGAAAACTGGGGAGACAGGGTAGTGAATGCTTGCCCACAAGCATGATAGCCTGAATTTAATTCGCAGAATCCACATGTACAGGTGGGGACAGTAGGGTGCACTTGCAAATCCAGAACTGAGGAAGCAGAGACAGAATCCTTTAGGCTCACTGGCGGCCAGCCTGCTCATAAATTATGTTGAGTTCCAGGTCAACTTTATATATCTAAATAAAAAACACATAAAAATAACATAGGGAGCTAGAGAGATAGCTCAGCGGTCAAGAGTGCTTCCTGTAGAATCATGTGGATTGGAGCTCAGACCCCAGCACTCACATAACATACCAGGAATTGTATGCACAGTCATGCACTTCCATGTGCAGACACACACAAAGACATATACATGCAAATAAATAATAAAAATATGATATGAAAAGGGGGAGAAGGAGGAAGACAATGAGAAAACACAGTGAAGAGCCCCTAAGGAACAACGCGCCTGGAGCTGACTTCATATGCACACACAGAGAGCAAGAGAAGAGTAAGTGAACTCAGCTCCTGCACTCATCTCTCTGCTTCCTAACTGGAGACCTGGTGTGACAGTCACCTACACTCCACCGCTGTGTCTCCTGTGCCTTGGTGGACTGTGTGGCCTCGAACCATAAGCCGGTCCCTCCTTAGGTCACTTTCCATTAGGTACTTATTACAGTAACAAGAAAAGTAATGACTACACAAATCAAGAGAAGCACAAATCACAGCCAGTTCAGGAAACTTGAAAACATAGCAGCATATGCCAAACTGTGTATACGTGCAGGTCAGAAAGCTCCATGGAGCTGGTTCTTTCCTTCTACCTCAGTGTGGGTTCTAGATCATCAGGCTTGCTCTCATCAACTCTATTCTCATTTGTACATAAGACATTAGAACTAAAAATCAACAAAGAGACCGCAGAATTAAACTACAGCACAGATCAGATGGACAAATGAGTATCTACAGAATCTTCCATCTAACACAGAAAGAATACACATTCTTCTCACCAGACCAAAATGCTATCAAAATAGATGGCATTCAAGGCCATAAAATAATTCCAAACAATATAAAAGAATAAAATTAATCTCTTATATCTTATCAGAACCCAATGGAAACTACTCAAATATGCAGAACCTGAACAACATGCTCTTGAATCCAATAGGGCATGAAGTTTTAATTTCTAGTGTTAAGTGAAAATAAAAGCCCAACTTATCAGAACCTTTGGGTATAGCTAAGGCAGTTCTAAGAGGAAAGCTTGCAGTTACAAGTGATAACATGCAAAAAGGTCATAGGGCCAGCGCCTGTCACCAAGACTAATGGGCTGAGTTCCAGCCCTGGTACAGAGAGAGAATTGACTACTAAGTTGTCCTCTGACTACACATGCATACTGTGGCACACGTGTGCACATACAAATAATAAATACAATAAAAATTCAAATTTTTAGACAACTCAAATTAATGACATGATGATGTACCTCAAGGTCTTAGAAAAAAAAAACAGAAACAAGACAAACTCAAATCAGAAGATGGCAAGAAAAAATAAAAAGGCTGGTGAAATGGCTCAGTTGTTCAGAGCTGCAGAGGATCTATGTTCAGGTCCCAGCACCCACATCAGGTGGCTCACTGCAGTCTCTAACTTGAACTCCATGGGATCCAATGCCCCGTCTGGTTTCTGCAAGTACCTGCATTCAAGAGTGGGTATGCAGGGGTTGTGTGTACAGGCATACACCTGTGCGCATGAGCACACACATGTATGCATAATTTAAAACTAAATATCTTTTAAATTGCTTTTATTGTGATTATACATTTTTCTTCACTCCAGTCTTTTCCTCCCTTCTTACCCTCTCATGAGACCCCTATGCTCCCAAATTACTCAGGAGGTCTTGTCTTTTTCTCCTTCCTATTTAGATCCATGTATGTCTCTCTTAGGGTCCTCTTTGTTGTCTAGGTTCTCTGGGATTACGGACTGTAGACTGCTTATCCTTTGCTTTATGTCTAAAAGCCACTTACGAGTGAGTACATATTATATTTGTCTTTCTGAGTCTAGGTTACCTCACTCAATATGGTTTTAAAAATGAAATATTTTTAAAAACAGAAAGGAATGGAATATTATCAAACTCATTCTACCAAGACAGAATTACTCAAAGGAAAAAAAAGGGAAGAGAAAGGAGGGAGGAGGGGGGAGNAGGGAGGGAGGAAGGGAGGGAGAGAGAGGAGAAGGGAGGAAGAAGTAGACCAATTTCCCTGAAAGTACAGGTGTAAAAATTCTCAGTAAGTCATGCAAACTGAATTCAAGAACTACGTAAGAAGATCATATATCATGACCTAGTTTGTTTTATTCCAGAGACACAAGGATAATTTGACATAACATGTAATACAACAGACAAACTTAATGACAGAAGCCACATGGTCACATCAATCAATATGGAATAGGCCTTTAACAAAGTTCAGCATCCCTTCATAATAAGAGCCCTAAAGAAGCTAGGAATCAAAAGAATATAATTGAACACAATAAGGGCTATATATGGCAAACCTTTAAGCTAACATTATACTAAATTGGAGGAAATTAATGGTATTTCCTCTAAAATCAAAGATAATAAGAGTGTCTAGTCTATCCATTTGTTTAATATGGCATTTGCTGTCTAAGTTAGAACAGTAAGAAAAATAAATAAAATGTATACAAATAGGAAAGGAAGACGCCAGCCCTGTTTGCAGATAATATGATTCTACACTTAAAAGATCCTAAAGACTTCATTGGAAAACTCTTAGAGTACATGAGCATTTTCAGCAAAATAACAGGACATAAATCAGCATTAAAATAGTCGGTAGTTTTTCTATATATCAATAACAAACTCGCTGAGAAAGGAAACAGGACCAAACACCATTCACATGAATATCCAGAAAAGCAAAGTTAGATGGAGATTATAGGCCTAAGCATGCAGACAAAAGGCTTTTACAAGGAAGACTTTAACAGCCCTCAGAGAAATGACGACCACACTAGACAGCCCTCCCTTGTACATGGCTCAGAAAAATCCACCAAATGCCTTTCTTACTGTAAACTAGTGCAGATGTAATGCAATTCCCATTGATACTCCAGTGGCATTCTTCACAGAAGTAGGAAAAGCAATCCAAACTCATGTGGAAGGACAGGACTCCAAACAGCCAAAGCAGCCCTCAGCAGCTTTGCTACAGAGTCCCAGGACAAAAGACAGCATGCCACTCTCACCAAGGCAGCTATGTAGACCAATGGAACAGAACAGAGAAACAGTGCCACACAGCTAGTCTCCTACCTTTGATACAAGTGACAGAGATGTACACTAGTGGTACATTTTTGTACCTTCAACCAATGGTGCAGGGACGACAGGACACCCACATTTAAAGAAGGAAACAAACTCAGTGTCTTTTATTCTGCGTGTGCACACACACACACACACACACATCAATTTAAAATGGAACCTTGAAACTCTGAAACTGAAGGACAAAATCACAGGCAGAAGCACTTCAAGACACAGGCACAGGTGAGGACTTAGGAAAAGGAACCCAACTGTACAGGACATAATCTCAAGTTCTACAAGTGGGGTTGCATGAAATTAAAATGGAAACCATTAGCACCGTCAAGAAACAGCCGCAGAAGGGGGAACTCTCGGTCACCTACACATCCTTTAGGGGATTACTATCTCACATCTATAAAGAACAAAAAACTTAAATAGCACACATAAACAAGCCCCAAACCCAAATTATTCAACAGTAAATGGGCTAATGGCTTAAATAGATGGCAATCATAGAATGGAAATACAAAGGCCAACAAATACCTAAGAAACCATTCAGCATCCTTAGGGACATGCAAATCAGAACAGTGCTGGGATTCTGTCTCACACAGCTCAGCACGGGCATCATTGAGAAAGCAACAGCAAACGCTGGCGCGGACAAGGGGAAGAGCCGCAGACAAGGGGAAGGGCAACCGTGTGGGAACATAAGCTGCACTGTCACTGTGGAAGTCAGCTTGGAGGTTCCTTAGAAGCTGGAGAACAGAACGGAGTATGTTCGCTGACTCCTGAGCACACACCAGAGGACCCAAGTCAGCACACTTCAGTGACCCTTGCACAACGGCTTTTGCTGCTGCACTATTCACAACGCTCATGGGACGGAGCCAGCCTGTTTCCATTAGTGGATGGGCGCACACATAAGGAAGCCCACCTACTCCTACCACAACCAGAAAAGACAGAAGAAGGAAAAGACAGAACTTTAAAGTACAGAGTGAGTGTTGATCATTGTAAAATGCTTTCTTTGGAGAACAGAAAGAAGGGAAACATAAAAACAGCCCCTGTAGACACACCCTCAAGCACATTAACAGGAAGCAGCGTGCCTAAGGCGGTGAGAAGCCATACCAAGCAGCCGGTTTGGAGGCAAACACTGGCGAGAACAATCAATAACCGGTTTCTTAGGGATGATAGATTGGTGCTGGGAAAGGGTGCCATGGGGTTTCTCCAGCATCTTAGTTATGCATCTATAATACTTTGGTACAAACAAACACTAAGTAACCAAAAACAAGGACCAAAAACCACATACATATATATGTCAAAGGGAGGCCATCTGGTAATTTAGAAGTCATCCACAGAGGCAGGAAGTTGGGAAGAGTTCGGACGACCAATCCCCAGATGTTCTCGTCAGTGTAATTGTTACTGATAAAATGAGTATGATCAACACGGCTAGTCTCTGAGAAAGAAGGAATCCTGCCAAGACTGCAATACACAAATTACTAATGAGAAGTCTCTCTAATGAGGGGGTATATGCAAACCCCAGCTTTCTGGCACTATTCATCTTTTCTCCCCTCTTCAAGCACAAGACTGACTCATGTTCCAAGGGGTGTATCTGGCAGGACTCCCATTAACTTAGGATAATTAAATATGCCAGTCATGTTTTTCAGTACAGTCTGATTAAATACTTTAGAGAAGTCATTAGCGAATCCATCTGGACCGGCAGCTCTGCCAGATGGCAGAATGCTATACCTCTATCTGTTCTGTTCTGGAATATTCTACCTCTCTGGTAGTACAATGCGAGGTTGGTTTCGGGGTGCGGCTTATTCTGCTTTTTTACTGAGTGTGCGGGTTGGGAAGTAGAAGGCAAGCTGAACAACTACATCCTACACACTGACTGAGACACTAGATCACAAATGGCCTGTCAGTCCAGTGATCCAAAGAGGTCTCATCATTTCTGTCTCTGAAAAACCTGCTAGATGTCAGTATCACAAGGAGAGGCAACCACTGACACCCCACACGTTAGAGTGGGGGACTCTTAGATGAACAGAAGCCTGAAGTATTTTCTTCCTGGCAGGTAGTCACTTAAATGCAACAGAAGCAGTATTTTATATATATAAACATAGTAACCCATTGATATTTAAAGATAAGCATACCCTCTTCAGAGCTGGGGCACACAGTGAAGTCCTCTTCAGGTCCTGATGCCCAAAAGGCAAGGGCACCAAGAGGCATCTAACAGAAAAACTAGGTGTTTGGTCTGATACTTTTGAGTCATCCGGTATATATCAAATTCTAAGACCCATCCTTAGAAGGCACAGTTATCATTATGAAGATGATGAGATCGAGGCCCAGGTCATAGTATAGAGAAGGAGTGGACTTCAGATGAAGCTGTGTACTATCTTCACTGAAGCATATTATCAATGCATGACTCAATCTGTGTTGTGTACTTTCGATTAGTTGTTTTTAGAGACAGGCTCTCACATAGCTCAAGCAGTCCTCAAATTCCCTACGTGGCCAAGTATGACCATGAACTCCTGTACCTCCTGCCTCCACCTCCAAAGCAGCAAGATTACAATCCTATATCACCATGATGAGCTTTTAAATTTCTCTTCTTATTCATTCAACTACGGTTTACTGAATGCCACTGTGGGAGATGCTTGTTAATAGTAATGAGTAATAAAAACAGTGATAATATATATTATAGTGATAATACCCAGGGAGTTCAAGTATCCTTAAGGAGACAAAGGGTTTTGAAATCTGTGTATCAAACAAGAGACAGAGCATAAGATCAAGAGAAGGAATACGAGAATATTCAGAGGAGCCACAGGGAAGCCACTGAATAAAGTCAGTGGGAGAAGAGAGTCACAGAGACAAGAAGAAACCAATCCATGAATAGGAAATCTAACGACTGAGAGACTAACAGGAACTGTGTAGATGGAGCTGGGGAATGGCTCCCAATGGAGCTGAGTATGGACTGTGTTTTAGTTAGAGTTTCTGTTGCTGTGAAGAGACACCATGACCATGGCAACTCTTATAAGAAAAACATTTGACTGGGGCTGGTTTACAGTTCAGAAGTTTAGTTCATTATCATCATGGCAGGAAACTTAGTGGCACACAGGCAGAAATGGTATGGTACAGGAAGCTGGGAATTCTACATCTGGATCACGAGGCAGCAGGAAGAGAGAGTGACACTGGGCCTGGGTGGAGGAAACCTCACTCCCAAAGACACACTTCCTCCAACAAAGCCACACTTCCTCGAAGGCCGCACCTCCCTATGTCACTCCCTATGAGCCTTTGGAGGCCATTTTAGTTAAGCCATCACAAGCTGTAAATTCCTGAGGAAAAAGGTCTTGCATCTCATGCATGAATGATGACATTGAGTCAGATGGGTAGGAAGTCTGTGGCGTTCAGGGTATGTTGAATTTGGGACAGCCTCAGATGGAGACAATAAGGGGCCTAGAAATGTCAGTCTCTGATCTGGAAGTGAGGTCTGAAGACAGATTTGAAGTTACATGAGGAAGGTTATATGAATGCATGAAAGTCAAAGGTTTCATCTTTATTCTCATCTGCTTGTCCTCTTGGTTTTGAAACCTGGTTTTGAAACTTGACCTTGCCCCCGCCATGGTCATCTCTTAAAATATTCTTAAATTATTCCATATCAAATGTTCTTCCCCACTGTGAGGTTCTCTAGGGTACTGGTCTCTCAGCCCACACACTCTGAAATGGAGGGACTAGGCTCTGGGGCATGTCCTTCCTTAATCCAGGAAGGTGATGCTGTTGTCAAATGGCAGTACCTTTTTTGCTTCAACAGTTAACATGCATGGATTGACCAAGTCTCACCTATTAATTCAGTATCATCTGAATGTGACATGCTTGTGCATGCTGAAATGGTGGCTTTAAAAAGACTAGCACATAGAGTGGGAACACTTGGACTATGTTTAAGCAAAAACTCTGTAAAGTGACTTTTATGAAAAAGCACTTATCTAATACAAATTCCTGAGAGAGTTCTAGCTGCCATGTTTAAAACTTAGGATAAACTAAATGTATTCAATATCTCTACTAGGTACAGATATCAGGTACTTATACCCATAAATATATTCAGATTTAATTCAAATATGCATAGGTAGATTACACAGAATCAGTATAATACCTTTAAATATTGACATATTTTAATTCCAAGAGTACTGTTAAATTTCAAAATCCTAAAGTTAAACCAACAGCTTGGAATAATCATGCTCAGGATGAGGCTAAGCACAGGATGAGGTGGGGAAAGGTTGCAAGTAGGTGCGGGGCAGCCAGGAGCTGAATAGACAATGCAGGGCTCACAGTGGGTGCCAGACAAGCAGGCAAGAAAGGGTTCGGGTTCTCTGCAAACTGGCATCTGGCAGTTGGGGAAGTGGATGCAAAATGGATAGAAATACTGCCAAGATCAAGGCATGCAGGCAGGGGTGAAAAGAAGAAACTGTCCTTTGCGAGGCTGCAACACTAGGCGACTACAGGGGCAAAGCCCTGTGGCAGACAGTGGTGTAACAGAGCAACAGAGCATGGGGAAGCCCCAATTATCAACTACACTAAGTCATGTGCCTAGAAGAGGGGATGGAGGCAGCAGCCTACAAGTGCAGGGCTGAGATCTGGGGAAGGGACTAGGGGCTCTAGCATCACCTGTGAGGTAGCCAGACGGCAGGCTTGAAGATCACCAGCAGAAGAGCGCACCTCATAATCACTACCCTGTCAAAAAAGAACTGATCAAAAGAAACATGAATTCTACCTCTAGCTTGGGTAGACTCATGACATACTACTGTCCCCTCCCTTTATAGTTAGCATAGCAATCACACAGACAGGAAAATACTCTTTTGGAAAGTTGGCTGTTCCAGAGATTTCTGAAAATAGTACAAGCCAACCTCAACACTTGGACTGGCACAATGATCCACATGCCACTGTCTGTAGAGTGAAAATAAAAACCCAGGGACAGATGTGGGGGTTCAAGCTGAACATCAGAAAAGCAGAGCAGCCAAGCCACTAGGGAGCTCTTGCCTCGATGAAACCTTCAGGCTGAAAGAGAGTGAGTCCCTGTCTCATCCCGCCTTATATTCCTTCCTAGTGCTGGGATTAAAGGCATGTATAACCATTGCCCAGCCTCTATGGCTAACTAGTATGTAGTTGCCTATTGAAAACCTGAATAGGATCAATGGTGTGGTGAACATATTTTAGTTTTCCAAATTCTACAAAATGGAACGCATCCATTTGCCAGATTTCATTCCTTTGAGTACCCTTTGGGTTACTTCCTACAGGCAGTGGTGTTTGGTTGTATTAAGAAGTAGGACATTGTCTTATAATTTTATTGGCTTGTTGATACCTGATGGAAAAGTCTTTTCAAATTTTCACTATTGACATGACATTTTATGAAATTCTGAGGCCTTTAGCACATTTGCAATCATTTACACGATGGAATACTTACTACTCAGTGGTAAAAACAATATCTTGAAATTTGGAAGCAAATGGATGGCACTAGAAAAAAAAACATCCTGAGTGAGGTAACCGAGACCCAGAAAGACAACCACGCTATGTACTCACTCATACGTGGATATTAGATTTAGCAAAGGATAACCAGCCTATATATAGTCCATGACTCCAGAGAAGCTGGGGAATAAGGAGAACCCCAAGTGAGACATGCATGGATCCCCTGGGGAAGGGTAAATAGACAAGATCTCCTGAGAAAATTAGGGGGAAAGAAGGGTGGAAGGGGAAAAGGAGGAAATAAGGGGAGGGAGAAGAACATGAGGAAACAGGATGGTTGAGATGGAGGAAGGACAGAGAGGGAGATCATAGAAAGAGATATCTTGATTTTGGGAGCCATTATGGGGCTAGCATAAAACCTGGCACCAGGGAAATTCCTAGGAATCCACAAGGATGACTCCAGCTAAGACCCTAAGCAATGGTGGAGAAGGCGCCTCAACTGGCCTTCCCCTGTAATCAGATTGATGACTACCTTAATTGTCATCACAGAACCTTCATCCAGCAACTGATGGAAGCAGATGCAGAGATCCACAGCTAAGCACTGGGTCAAGCTCCTTGAGACAAGTCAAATAGATGGAGGAGCGATAATATAAGCAAAGTGGTCAAGACCAAGATGTGGATACCCACAGAAACAGTTGGCCTGAGCTAGTGGGAGTTCACTGACTCTGGAGTGACAATGGGGGAAACAGTGTAGGACCAAACTAGGCCCTCTGAATACGGGGGACAGATATGTAGTTGGGGCAGTCTTTGTGGCCACTGGCAGTGGGACCAGGATTTATCCCAAGTGCTTGGACTTTTTGAAGCCCGTTCTTTTTGGAAGGATACCTTGCTCAGTCTAAATATAGAAGAGAAGGCCTTGGTCCTGCCTCAAAGTAATGTGTCAGACTTTGTTGACTCCCCATGGGAAGCCTTGCCCTCTCTGAGGAGTGGACAGGGGTGGAGGTGGGAGGGAAAGGTTGGGGGAGCAGGAGGAGGGGAGGCAGTGGGACTGGGATAGATATGTAAAATGAGAAAAAAATCATCTTAAAAATAATTAATTAATTAATTAATTGCAGGATCCTGTGTCAATAAAATAAACAAGAAAAACAACCAAGTGTATGAGTGAATATGTTTAATTTTTACTGTTATACAAAACCTTTTAAAATAATAAATTCTCCAAGTATATTTAGCATGAATTAAATTTACCAAAACCAACCAAAATGACAGAAACAAACCCCTCCATTCACTCAATGTTATTCAAAAAGACATAAATCACATAAATATGAAGTGGGAATATTTCAGTTTTCTTTAAGAAATAAGTCTTCAAAGAACTGGGTCATTTTGCTACACTATGCCCCTATTGTGTGACGAGTAAAGACTGAACAGGATAGGGAAATGCAGAACACTTTCTCATCAGTCAGTTTTAGAAACTATTAACTAGACTGATTCCCTGAGTGACTGCTTCTACTTAAAATTAGAAATGTAGAAAGGAAGCTGTCATATACGGATATGACAGCCCGAGGTTTTGTTCATATAGTAGAAAGGTTTAAATCATCCTTGCCTTCATTTTCTCTTGAAATCCTTTGAAATCTTTGTCTCAAATATTCTCATATAGAAAGATTATAGTTTCATTCACTTACATAGTTTTATCTAGTACTCAATATTTTTAATAAACATGGGCTTGCTGTAATCCTGGTAAGTACGCTCATGAGCTCACCATGCTGCACAGGAACAGCTTCTCCTCAAGCCAGATGAGATCCAGTCACCTTGATTCTCAAGGCATACCTGTCCAAGATACACCTCCACGTGCCCCACTGCCCCACGGTCCAGCAGTCACATGCACTCAACTGTCAAGTGGTAAATGCCAGGGAGCAGCATCGCACACCAGGGACTAGATTCTAAATTCACATATAGCCAGGTACTCAGCTCACCCTTGGGCGCAGCATGGTATAAATGGTTTTTACATGAGTCTGGAGGTTCATGGAAGAGATCAGACATTCCCCTGGAACACACACTCTGTGGGAATGGAAGAATGCACAACCATGCTTTTTAAAGTGGTCATGCTCTGCTTCTCTCTTAGATTCATGAGGCAGAGATGTATTCAATGGCATCCATTTACTTCTTTTGTACCTTGGGAAGTTTATACTCTGTTCAGGAAAGAAACCCAATCTGGGGGAAACAACTGACAATACTCAGTAGAGCGTATTGTGAGAGACTGAAGAGGGGGCAGCTATCTGTGAGAGAGGGAGGGTACCAGTGTCAGCTAGCACAGTCAAAGGAGAACTTACCAATGACTTCTGACAAAGTCAACATCCCGAGAATACTTGGTTGCTATCTACAGATGAAACCCAGTCTTGACTCCCCAATGCACTGAAGCTACAAGTCTCCCCTCCCCACACCAGCTGCTTTGGGTGTTTACAAAACTTGATGATTACATCTGTCATATAATAATACTTAGAATTATTTTACTATTTAAACAATCCCTGTGCTCACTTCAAATTTACAAGTGCCCTAGAGACAAGTGGGCATTTTCCAGGAGCTGCTAGATGCATAAGATATATATATATAATATATATATATTGCTTAATAATTAATTAAATATGATATATTTAAACATAATATATTTCCATATTTCTATATTCTATATATTTATAGATATAATTAATTAGGCAGGCAAGAGCCTAGCGGAAGTGTCTGACAGCTTCAGGAACTCACAGGGGTACACAGTGGGAGGGGTCTCAGTCAAGGGGACTCGGATCAGACTTGCCCTCCTCCTTCCCATGCAAATATTCAACACACTTCAGTATTTGTGTGTTCCCCATTCATGGAGTTAGTCAAGCACAAAAATAGTTGGGGGAAAATGGTGTCTATACTGAGTATATTTTCCTAAACAAAATGGTGTAGCTACACAGCATGCACATTGCATTGGGAATGGCAAATGAAGCAGTTTAAGGTACTTAGGAAGATAAGAAAAGTCCAAGTCTTGCCGCTGTATGTAAGAAACTGAACATCTGCAGATTTTCATAACCTTAGGAGCATCTAACCAATCCTTTGTTGTATGCTGAGGACAACTGATCACACTCACATGTTTGTGCCATAAGAAGACTAAAACTGTATTTTCATAATGAAATTGCATGGTCAACAAGTTAAATTAAACCATGTGCAATGAAAAATGTGGAATAGTGGAATGTAATGTTGAAGAATAGATCCAATGGGGATGGCTAGGGGTCCATGCTGAATTCAGCATCCCTGAACAATATGTAGCAGCAGAGGCTTTGCATGGGAAAAAGAGGCAGCATAATGCAATGGTTCAATCCAAAAGCAAAAGGCTTCACGCAGGCTCTTTCTGTGACCCTGCACCATGGCCCACTACCTGATCTATCCTAGCTACTCATGCCTTATCTGTTAAGTGTGGGTAGAAAGTGGACTTCACAGATGTTCGAGATGTCTGAGGGATCTGGGAAGCACTTAGTGAGGGTACAACAGGAAATATTTAGTGAGGTGTCTGTGAGGGCACAGGAAACAGTGGGTTGTCTGTGAGGGCACAGGAAGCAGTCAGTGAGGTGGAAGCAGTTAGTGAGGCGTCTGTGAGGGTACATGAAGCAGTCAGTGAGGTGTCTGTGAGGGCACAGGAAGCAGTTAGTGAGATGCCTGTCAGGGTATAGGAAGCAGTCAGTGAGGTGTCTGTGAGGGCACAGGAAGCAGTTAGTGAGGTGGAAGCAGTTAGTGAGATGCCTGTCAGGGTATGGGAAGCAGTCAGTGAGGTGTCTGTAAGGAGCATGCATTTCTGCAAAAGTGAGATGTTCAGAAGAGGTCAAATTCCATCTTTACTGGGCAAGATAAATCAAGGTCTAATCACAGCACTATTTCAAGGAAACCACCAGCCTATTCTTAATGACCACAGAAATGTCTCAGTGCTACTGAGGAGGTAGTGAAGGCTGGAGCTGCAGACATTATGGCTGCATTCCCAGTATAGTGAGGCAAGGGACACCACCATGGCTACTTCAGATTAGCTGGCTGTGTTCAATGCTGTGAGTGACTCCATCTCACTCCAAAAGGTGGAAAAGAATGAGAGTCTGTTGCTAAGGGAGAGGAGAATTTAAGGCATGTCTGAAACATGTATGCCTCAGGAGTCCTTGGAATGGCAATTCTCAGTGCAGAGTGTGTGGGGAAACTCACCAGGGTTTAATGATCACAATAATCATTTGCCTTCCTTGAAATGTTGGTGAGGATGTGGAGTAAGGGGAACACTTCTCCATTGCTGGTGGGAGTAAAAAGTTGTACAACCACTCTGGAAATCAGTATGGCAGTTTCTCAGAAAATTGGGAATCAACCTACCTTAAGACCCAGCAATACTACTCTTGGGCACATACCCAAAGGATGCTCAATCATATCACAAAGACATTGACTCAACTATGTTCCCAGAAGCATTATTTGTGATAACCAGAACCTGGATACAACCTAGATGTCCCTCAATCCAAGAATGGATAGAGAAAATGTGGTACATTTACACAATGGAATATTGCTCAGCAGTAAAATACAATGGCACCTTGAAATTTGCATGCAAAAGGATGGCACTAGAAAAAAAAACATCCAGAGTGAGACAACCCAGAGACAAACACTTATGTACTCACTCATAAGTAGATAGTAGACATAAAGCAAAGGAAAACCAGACTACAATCCACAACTCTAGAGAAGTTAAGGTAAAAAAGGAGACCCTAAGAGGGATAAACATGGAGGGCCCCAGGAGGGGTAAATAGTTAAGATCCCTAGGGTAAACATGGGGAAGGGTAGACGGGAGGGGCTGGGGATGGGAACATGAGGGATCAAAATGGCCAAGTTGCCGGAGGGACAGAGAGGGAGAGCAATGAAAGAGGCATCCTGATAGAGGGAGCCATTACAGGATTAGGGAAAAACCTGGTGCTAGGGAAATTCCCAGGAATCCGCAAGGATGACCCCAAGTAAGACTCCTAACAATAGTGGAGAAGGTGCCTGAATGGGCCTTTCCCTGTAATCAGATTAGTGACTACCATAATTGGCATTATAGAACCTACATCCAATAACTGATGGAAGCAGATGCAGTGATCCACAGCCAAGCACTGAACTGGGCTCCTGGAGTTCAACTGGAGAGAGAGAGAGGAAGAATCATATAAGCAAGGCGGTCAAGATCATGATGGGGAAAACCACAGAGACAAATGCCCTGAGCTAATGAAAGTTCACAGACTCTGGGGCACCTGCATGGGACTGGACTAGGCCCTCTGAATGTGGGTGAGTTATGTGGCTT
>LOEQ01003685.1:44181-63540 GCA_001685075.1 Bramus lutescens | reverse complement strand
AGAACCCAGGACCACCAGCCATGGGGTGTCCCCTCCCACAATGAACTAGGCCCTTCCACACTGATCGCTAATCAAGAAAACGCCTACACGCTTACCTGCAGTCTCACCTTAAAGAGGCATTTTCTCAGTAGAGATACCTCCTCTCAGATGACAATAGCTTGTGCCAAACTGACATAAAACTAGCCAGCACACCCAGATACTACATCAAATTACATGTTTTTTCTTTACATCACTTTTTATTTACTTCAACTTTTTAATACAAGAAATGGCTACCTCTGAGAATCTGTATGTTCTAATAACATTATTTTTTGTTTGGTGTTTGTTTGAGGATTTTGTTCTTCTGTTTTGTTTTTGAGGCAGGACCCTGTATCACTATGTGGCCCTGACTAACCTGAAACTTGCTGCTATGTAGACCAGGCTGGCCTCAAACTTACAGAGCTATCTGTCTGCCTCTGCTTCCTAAGTGCTGGAATTAAAGGTGTGTGCCATAAAGTTCCCCTAATGGGTCCTTTAAAAATTTTTTACATGTCATGATTGACATAGAATAATACCCTTGCAGAGGACATGTGTTTGGTTCCTTGCACCCACATGGGCTCCGAACAACTACTAGTGGATTCAAGCCCAGGGGACTCAGTGGCTTCTTCTGCCCCTGTGGACACTGCAGTAATGTGTACCAACCCACCACGCTCAGACACAGCGTATACAAGTAACTGAAAAAATAAGAGTAAAAGTTCATTTGGCTGGGACTTCCAGAAGTCCCAGCCTATAATCACATGGACCTGCTGAGCCTGTGCCTGTGTTGAAGCAGAAAATTATGGTAGGGCTCATGGCGAATTCACCTGGAGGTTAGGACCTCAAAGAGAGAGGAAGGGACTGGGGTCCCACTGATCCTAAACAACTGCAAGATGTCCCTGTAGGCTCTCCGTCCTCAATTTCCATCACTTTCAACAGCAGCACACTAAGGACAACCGAGCTTTCAACATACGGACCTTTCACAGATGCTTAAGATGCCAACACTATGGCGTAACAAGTATTTCTACCTTTAGAAGCAGTATCATTTACTTCCTAGAGAACTGACTCTCTGGAGCATCCAGTTTTATGAATTTTGATAAGCACCTGTAGTCATGTGACCACAAGTATAATCCTCCTCAAAAACTTCCTCCATGCCCTCTGTAGCTCTTACTGACAGACACAGCTGCCTTAGCATTTGTGTAGGAGAGTCTGTGTGGAAGCACATTTGTAGCTCGCTGAAGTAAGCCACCTAGAGCGTGACCGCTAGGTCCCCAGAGGCATATTCATAGATCCAATCAGTTCCTTTAGCTGTCAAGTTTTTATTAAGCATCTTGGTGATCATCCCCAAAGGTCTTCATAATGACTTACTAAAAAGAGAAATCAGTGCTATACTACAGGAGACAGCCCAAGGGGCACTAACAAAGTCGGCTAAAACTGAAGACAAAATGCATCAGGATCCATGCTTCATTCCGCCTAACATGAGAGAGAATAGGAAATAGGTATTTAAAAGGGATAAAGAGGGTAAGGAGGGGCATGGGCAAAGCAGTGGGAGTAAATAAGAACAAGAGATTTACCCAAGAATGCAATTAGGAAACCTGTTCATTTATGTACTAAAAGATAATAAAGATAAATAAGAGACAAGGAAACATAGCTTTCAGAAGAATGTATGGATGTTCCCTATTCCCTACTATAACTTAGACCCTTTCAGAAGAATTTATGGATGTTCCCTATTCCCTACTGTAACTTAGACTCTTTCAGAAGAATGTATGGATGTTCTCTAATCCCTACTATAACTTAGACCCTTTCAGAAGAACGTATGGATGTTCCCTATTCCCTACTATAACTTAGACTCTTTCAGGAGAACGTATGGATGTTCCCTATTCCCTACTGTAACTTAGACCCTTTCAGAAGAATGTATGGATGTTTCCTATTCCCTACTGCAACTTAGACTCTTTCAGAAGAATGTATGGATGTTCCTTATTCCCTACTGTAACTTAGACCCTTTCAGAAGAATGTATGGATGTTCCTTATTCCCTACTGTAACTTAGACCCTTTCAGAAGAATGTATGGATGTTCCTTATTCCCTACTGTAACTTAGACTCTTTCAGAAGAATGTATGGATGTTCCCTATTCCCTACTATAACTTAGACTCTTTCAGAAGAACGTATGGATGTTCCCTATTCCCTACTATAACTTAGACTCTTTCAGAAGAATGTATGGATGTTCCCTATTCCGTACTATAACTTAGACTCTTTCAGAAGAATGTATGGATGTTCTCTAATCCCTACTATAACTTAGACCCTTTCAGAAGAATGTATGGATGTTCCCTATTCCCTACTGTAACTTAAGACTCCCTTCTACTCATACATTACACTGTGGAATTTTTAAAGATTGCTCTGGGAGACAGTGATGACTTTAGAGGTTCTTTACATCCTAGGGCCTGAATATACAAAAGCTGCCAAGGCAAATGGCTGTAACAAATGCTACAAGAAACTTTTGGAGATCTGGTAGGATGTTTTGACTCAAATGAGACATGTTACTCATTCACTGAAATCAACAAGAAGAGGTCGCTAACGCAATTTCAACCTACCCTCTCAGCTCGCTTTTTTTTTTTTAAAGAAAGCCCAAACCAGAGACAAGAAACAAGTTGTCAAAAGGCAAAAGCTACTCCATGGCATGTTCAGGGAAAGACCCTGGGAGTAGAAATAGAAAGGTAGACATTACTAAATCTTCAGTACAGGTCTCCTGTATAAGGCTTCAGCTCTTGATGGCCACAGAACACACACTAACAATGCAAGCAGAACATCAGCCAGAGATGTGGGGGAAACAACAGCAGTTCTGTGTCACTTTCTTTTGCGCCAAGAAGTTTGGCTTTTTTTTAAGTCACAGTACCTCATTAATTCTTCCTTCTAGTTACGGAATGCACCCCCTGAAATCTGCAGGGTTTGTACTGTTGAGCTCCCGTCCATCATGAAACGCCCATCACAAGCATGGGAGGGAGGGAACACTAGTAGATGTGTTTCCTGTGAAGAGGTAGAAAGTTGCCATAGAAATTAGGAGTGACTCGTGCCGTGGCCATTACCTCTGCAGTAGATTACCTTAAGGGGGATAAGACAGCGACCTACTTGCCCTGAGTGTACCGAGCGGTCTTCTCTCTGTTGCGGTCCTGGTACATATTTTTTCCTTACACCAGCTGTGCTCCCAGGCACAGCCCGGGCAGCAGGAACCACATACACCCACTTCTCAACTCATGTTGTTTTTCTAATTCCCCCCTTTATTGAAAATCGATTTTTTCCTCACATAATATGTCTTGATTATGGTTTCTCCTTCTTCTACTCCTCCCAGATCCCCTCCCCCATCCAAATCCACTCCATTTCTGTCTCTTATAAGAAAACAGACTTCTTGGAAAAAAAAGAAAACAGACTAATAATAAAATATCATAAGATAAAACACATATAACACATTGGAATTGGATAAAACAAACAGAAAGAACAGAAAAAAGCCCAAGAGAAGGCATTAGAGTCAGGAACCCATTTCTTTGCACACTCAGGAATCCCATAAAGACTGAAAGACATAATGTAAGTGCCAAGGGCCTGTGCTTGCCCCCAATCTCTGCAAGTTCATATGGTTTAGAGCTTGTTGACATGGGTTGACGTGGGACCTTGTTCTCTTGGAGCACTCCATCCCCTCTGGCTCCTCTTCCTTGGGTTCCCTGAGCCCTGAGGGGAGGGATTCAATGAACCCATCCCAATTAAGGCTGAGTGTTCCAAGGTCACACTCTCTGCTTAAGTCTGTGGGTCTCTGTTCCCTCTGCTGAAGCAGGAAGTTTCTCTGATAAAAGCTGAGTGAGGCATGATCTACAAGTACAGCAGAATGTTGTTAGGAGACATTTCTTGCTCCATTTTGTTTTAGAACAGTAATGTTTGATTTCATCATAGGTCCCTGGGGTTCTAGCGTCAGGTTCTTGGTCACCTAAGCAGTATTGGATATGGGTTCCATCTCATGTATTCTGTTGGTGATCCTAGCCTCTGAGGTTCCTGTTAAGTTCCTAAATATCTCATTTCCAGATTGTGTTTTCTTTATTGATTTTATTTCCATGTTCATGTCTTGAACTGTTTTATTCATTTTACTCCATGGTTTGTTTGTGTTTTTATAGCTTTCTTTAAGGGATTTATTCATTTCCTTTTTCAGGACCTCTATCATAGTCATAAAGTCTACTATAAGGTCTTTTCTTGTGCTTCAGCTACATTGCCTTACTCATGGTCTGCCACGGGAGGGTTTCCGGGTCTAGTGGAGACATATTGTCCTGGCTGGTACTGTGTTTTTACACTGGCATCTAGGCATTTGGGTTTGGGGAGATTGTTAATTCTAGATGCTGATATTTGGTCTTGTATTTGTTGGGTGGATGTTTTGTTCTGTGGTTTCTGTTGCCTTCTCTAGTTCTAAGGAGGGTGTGGTGGCTGTGATGCCTGCTTGGAAATTCTTCTGGGGTCACCTGATAGGTATGGCCACTGGGGGCTTCCGGGGAAAATATGTGTATCTAGATATTGGGGAGTGACTCTTCAGAATGGTCACAGGCCAGGAAGAAGGGGCTGAAAGGGTCCCCGGGGGAGGAAGGCAGGGTGTTCCGCTAGCTAGTTCTCTGGAAATGGAGGCAGAGTGCGAGGAGCGGCCACACTAAACAGTCTTTCAGAGCTACAGAGCTGGGAATGAGAATGGGAGACTGGAGGGATGGAGCGGAAGGGGAAGATCTTCAGTTGACCCGCCTGCTGGAGGAAGAAGTGGTCTGTGAGTTCCCAGGGAATGCCTATTGGAGTTGGGGCTGGGATAAAGCGATGCGTGGGATATCACACGCACAAGTCACCACACAGGTGTCGGGAAGTTTGAGCCCAGCCAAGGAGATGTGGGACAAATAACTTACCATTCCTAAAAAAACAGATGCGTAGGAAGCTCTTAAATAATCCAAACTCAAACTAAACAACATTTGAATCCATCCATTGACACTCAGGCTACTGCCTTGAGTAATGTATATCTTCTATAAAGGCTGATTTGAGAGACCTAAAGAAAACCCCCAGGATCAAAAAGCATCTTCACACATGACTTTCCATTAGTAAGCCACTCACTATATTATCAAATCCCATAAGCATTCATTAACGCTTGGATGACTGTCATCTTCTACTGAGAGATGGATTGCTATGCGCTACTTTACACAGTATCTCAGCTCTCAAGGGCAATTTCTGGGATAAACATACTTCTCATGACAGAAAAGGACACTTAGGTGCAGAGGCAAAGAGCCGTGGTAGCCAGAGCCAGGACTCAGACAAACGTACACGACTCCACGGTCTTATCACAATTCTACGGTCCTCTGGTCACTTTTCAAATCCATTTAAGAACAAAGTTTCATGCCTTACCCCATGCCCAGCGACTCCTACCCTTAGGGCAGGAGAGAGCCAAGTCTTTACATGAAAGCTGAGCTGCAGACTAGAAAGTGAGAGCATCTGGTCATCTCAGCACTCCAGCTCTGGACGCCAGCTCCTCCCCAGATCCGTGCACACGGCTTCCCTCCTTGGAAGCCAGCTGAGTGTGTGTGGAGTCTACCTCCTGGAAGGTATGGCAGGCTTGCCAGGTGCACCTTTAATGAGGTAAGCCTCCTCCTGTTCACCTCTACATACTCCTTTCTCGATCCAAAACCACCGTCAGATGGCAGCTGAACCAGGGCTCAAACAACCAGGTAAGAGAAAATAAGAATGGGATTATTTTGCAAATTTAAAAAGAGCCATGGCTGACCTCAGCATTTTTCAGTGGACATAGATGTCACAGCTCAGTCAAATTACCCTTCAATTAGTATAAGCTGGAGCTGTCCATATATGTGGATAAGTTTCTTTCTGTGCAACACAGCTATCCATACTTGACTACTAAATTTTAAAACTTGAAAAAAAACCCATAGCCTCTTGTAACCTCCTTATCCAGTTAGATGAGCTCTTAAAACTAAATATAATTATGTTCCAGATGTGCAAAGGGCTTTAAAGGCTATATACAAACATGGTAGTATTATTTGCAATGCTATGATAATTATTGAAAAATTAACTAAAGGGGAGACTTTGAAATGTAAATTAAAAATCTACACCTAAGCTTGTTTTTTGCTTGCAATAATACAGGATTTTATTGTATACTTAGATGGCACCAGTAACAACTGAACAGAAATAAGCATGCACCTCAATTGGCCGTGGGATAGGTCTCACTTATGAGTGTCAGTGAGGGGCATTTCCAAGATACTGCAATAAAGCTCTTTCCAAGTGGCATAGTATGGTGTGACTTTTATTCACTATTATTTACTAATGGCATAATGCATGAACACATATATTAACCTTCCTACCATGCAGTGACTACGGTGACAAAGCTAATGGTCACTGACAGCAATAAAAAACTCTAATTGATTAGGCTCTTGCTATGCTCTGGGCAGGACACTAAGCCCTTTACACAAATTGTTTCATTCAATTTAATCATCCCAACAGGCCTAATTGATATGGCAAACTCATCACCTGTTCACTAATGAGACACCTGGATCTCCCCATAAGTTACATGATGAACAGGTTATAGTGTAGATCTGAAACCTAATGCTATTTTTAGAGGGGGTTGTGGTTTTTAGTCAAGAATCAAGAGAGCCACAAATGAATAAGCAAATGATGAGGGTCAGCGATACTGAAGCATCTTGGGAAACGAAGATAGAACTCAGCAAAAAAGAGAAACTTCAGTGATCATGGAGAGCACCTTACCACCCCTAAGGTTCCCTAGGTAATGTATCCTCACTGTCTGGGTACCTATCATATTTAAAATATATCTTCACTTTCTGGGTACCAATCATAGTTATAATGTATCTACACTGTTTGGGTTCCAATCATATTTATAATGTATCCACACTGTCTGGGTATCAACCACATTTCTAATGTATCCATATTGTCTGGACAACAATCACATTTATAATGTATCCATACTGTTTGGGTACCAATCGTATTTATAATGTATCCTCATTGTCCAGGTACCAGTCATATTTATAATGCATCCTCACTGTCTGGACACCAATCATATTTATAATGTATCCTCACTGTCTGGACACCAACCACATTTATAATGTATCCATATTGTCTGGCACCAGTTGTATTTATAATTTATTCTCACTTTCTGGACACCAATAACATTTAAAATGTATCCATAATGCCTGGGTACCAATTATATTTATAATGTATCCACACTATCTGAATACCAATCACATTTATAATGTATCCATACTGTCTGGGTACCAACTGTATTTATAATGTATCCACATTGTCTAGGTACTAATCACATTTTAAAGTTTCTAGTCACAAAAAGTGGCTGCCATAAATTGGGCATTTCAGGCCAAATTATGTATAATTATAGTGGTATATTGAAGCATAGTGGTGATATTTTATTCCTATATGAGCCAATTATTTGCAAATGGAAATATTCCCTATGCCACAGAAATAAGGATACATTTTTCTTACCTAGACTACCTTTTTTATATACAAAATATGCTAATCCTGGGTTACAGAAGGGTCTAAATGAGAATGACTAGCTGGCTCAGTGCCAATCTATCACCATTGCTGAAGAAATCTCAGTACATCTGTACCAGCCTCGCTACTCGTAAGCTACACTTGCTGTAGGACCCTCTCCCTTCCTCATGCTTGAGCATGCTTCCCGTGGATTTTTGTGTTAGAGATTAATCATCATTTTGAGTTTTAAGAGAGTAGACAAAGATAGAAAAATGATTTAACTATGGTGTTTAGGGATGATTAAAGTAAGGTAATCGAGGTAGAGATGCCAGATTGAATTAATAGTGGCTTTATCAGAAGAGGGAGAGAGTACATGGTGCACACAAGCATACATTTGATGGTCCTTGTCTCTTGCCATAGGGTGTCGCATGCCGCGCCAGCATTTTTCCAGCAAGAAAGTCATCAGCAGACGCATCCCTCTACCATAAACCTCCAGAATCACATGCCAAAATAAACCCTTTTCTTTCTAATGCAGTCTGTCTCCAGTGTTTGGTCAATAATATCACAAAATGGACTAATACAGTGGGAACAATAATAGATGCATCCATTGGGATGTTGGAGTGGTTTGTGTACAGGCACAGTAAGCATGGAGAAAGGCCAACTGTTTCATTGTTTAGTGGTGTACTTTCGTGTATGAAAAACTGTACACTGGAATTACCCTTTTAAACTTTACATACATGTCCACGCTGCCAGAGTTAATGACTGTTTCCTACTCCCCGCATCTCAGAAGTAATCAAGATCTGCCCAGTGTGATGATATTTGAAAAACATGATCATCGTGTACTTATTTTTCAACCTTGACTGCCCTTCCTTAATTGCTGGGGAAAACAGAGACTAGAGGAAGAAACAGGGATGTTATTACCAGTCACCTCATAGTCTTCTTTAGAAAACATAAGGCAGAAGACCTCCGTATAGAAGGCCAGTTATTTTCTTAGATGGTCAATCATCTACCCATGCAAGTCTCAAGTGACCGATGTCATTTTACTACCGCATTCTAAAGCCAAGGCATAGGAAGTCGCTGTTTTTCAACTTTGACTTTGGTTATTCAATACAGGGTCTTGCTATGTAACCTCAGCCTGAAACTTGATTTGTAGACCAGGATGGCCATGAACTTATTATGGCCATTCTCGTGACTTTGCTCTCTGGGCACTAGCACTATATCTGGTTGCTTTTTTTCACTTTTAGGCACCACAAACCAACAATTTTTTCATGTTTATATATGAGTATAGACTCACAATAATTTTAACCAGATTTAATTATTTATTTTAAATTATACTTAAAAATAAAAATAGTAAAATCATATCATAACATATTACATTATTTGTGTAAAGGGTCATTTAGTTGTATCATTTTTAACAATGAAATATTGTAAACTATTAAATTAAATGCTTAAATGTTAGCATCAATGCCAATTAGTGTTTGCAAAGGTGACACCAAACTGTGAACAGCAGTAACCTCTGGAAAGCAGGATGGTGTTTTCTAGTTCTATCCACTTGGATGCAAAATTCAAGATGTCATTTTTTTTACCACTGAGTAGTACTCTAATGTGTAGATGTGCCACACTTTCTTTATCCATTCTTCAGTTGAGGGGCATCTAGGCTGTTTCCAGGTTCTGGCTTTTACAAATAATGCTGCTATTAACATAGTTAGTTGAACATACGTCTTTGTAGTACAATTGAGCATCTTTTGGGTATATGCCCAGGAGTGGTATTGCTGGATCCTGAGGTAGGCTGATTCTCAATTTTCTGAGAAATCACCAAACTGATTTCCAAAAGGGTTGTACAAGTTTGCATTCCCACCACCAATGGATTCTCATTATTCCACATCCTCTCCAGCATAAGCAATCACTGGTGTTTTTGATCTTAGCCATTTTGACAGATATAAAATGGTATCTCAGAGTTATTTTGATTTGCATTTCTCTGATGGCTAAGGATGCTGAACATTTTCTTAAGTGTCTTTTGGCCATTTAAGATTCTTCTGTTGAAAAGTCTCTATTTTTGTACCCCATTTTAAATTGGGTTATTTGGAATTTTGATGTCTAATTTCTTGAGTTCTTTGTCTATTTTGGAGATCAGTCCTCTGCCTGATGTGGGGTTGGTGAATATCTTTTCCCATTCAGTAGGCTACCTTTTTGTCTTATTGACTCTGTCCTTTGCTTTACAGAAGCTTCTTAGTTTCAGGAGGTCCCATTTATTTACTGTTGCTCTCAGTGTCTGCGCTACTGGGTTTATATTTAGGAAGTGGTCTCCTGTGCCCATGCATTGGAGGTTACTTCCCACTTTCTCTTCTATCAGGTTTAGTGCAGTCAGATTTATATTGAGGTCTTTAATCCATTTGGACTTGAGTTTTGTGCATGGGGATAGATATGGATAAATTCGCATTCTTCTACATGTTGACATCCAGTTATGCTAGCACCATTTGTTGAAGATGTTATCTTTTTTCATCGTATAATTTTACCTTCTTTTTCAACAAGATCACCTGGAAAAATTGGGATCATAGGGGTGGGGGGAAGGGAGGATAGAAGGGAAAGAGGAGGGGAGAAGGGAAGGGCTAGGAGAACTTGAGGGAATGGGATAGTCAAGATGGAGGAAGGACAGAGACGAGAGCAAAGAAAAGGTTATCTTGATTGAGGGAGCTATTATGGGGTTAGCAAGAAACCTGGCTCTAGAGAAATTCCCAGGAATCCTAGTTAAGATCCTGAGCAATAGAGGAGAGGGTGCCTGAACTGGCCTTGTCCTGAAGTCAGACTGACGAATATCTTAAATATCACCATAGAACCTTTGTCCTGCAACTAATGGAAACAGAGACAGAGACCCACAGCAGAGCACTGGACTGAGCTCCCAAACTCCAGTTGAAGAGTGGAAGGAATGAGAATATGAGCAAAGAGGTCAAGACCATGATGGGTACACCCACTGAAAAACAGTCTACCCAAGCTAATGGGAGCTCACCAACACCAGCCGGACTGGGAAGGAATAAGCATAGAACCAAACTAGTACCTCTGAATGTGGGTGACAGTTATATAGCTGGGGCAGACTATGGGGCCTCTGGAATTGGCACCAGGATTTATCCCTACTGCTTGTATTGGCTTTTTGGGAACCTGTTCTCTTTGGATGATACCTTGATCAGACTAGATATAGTAGGGAGAGCCTTGGACCTTCCTCAAAACAATGTGCCTTATCCTCTCTGAGAAGTGGATGGGGGGGTGGGGTGGGGAGGTAAGTGGAGAAAATGGGAGGAGGGCAGGGAGTGGGAACTTTGATTGGGTATGTATAAAAAATTAAAAGAATTATATTTTAGATCTTTCTCTTCTACAATAAAAAAGAAGTATGCAGGACCAGACTTAGGCATAGCTCTCAGAAAGAATAATAGACTTAACCATATTCACCATTTAGAAGTGTCGCTAACTTTAAAACAGAATTGTGCTTCAGTCCCAACTTGAAAGAACTTTCTCATCACAGATGGGAATTCAATTCTCAGATAGATAGATAGATAGATAGATAGATAGATAGATAGATAGATAGATAATCTTTAAAGCCTTCCTTAGGTTTTTGAAACTTTAATAAGATTTGCTATAATCTTATATAAATCCTTATCTGTCATCTCAAGCTGGTTTCCATACTCTTGACATAATCCCAAGAAACCTGAACACCACCTCATTTGCAGATACATACATGTGGGAAAGAACACCTCTCCCCAACAGCCATCCTGAGGTTTTGCTTTATGATGCTGGGGCTTGAGCCATTATACGATTCCTTGTCTAGTGTGCAATTAGCTTTAAATCTTTTCTTTTTAAGTTTTGTTTTGAGATATGGTGAATGTGGACTCACTGTAGACCAGGCAGACCTAACCTCCCAAATAGCTGGAATTATCGGTGTGTTATTTGGGTTTGGCAGGCTAATGGATTATCATCATCACTGCAGGAGTAGGGTCATTATTGCCAGAGAAGGCATGTTAATAACGTCCATTTGTCCCCCACTTACTCTCTTGATTTTGCCTTCTCTTGCTTTCTGCTCTCCACTAGGAAAGTGTGCGGCAGAACCGTCCTCACATAGGCTCACAACTGATAGTCCCAGCCTCCCCCAAGAGCTATAAAATAAATAAACAATACATAAATTGGTTCCCTTTTACCTAATTACTTGAGCTTATCTATTATGTTTAGAACAGCAGAAAATAGACTAAAAGACTCAAGAAAGGAGGAGGAGGAGGAAGAGGAGGAGGAAGAGGAAGAAGAAGAAGATGATGATGATGATGATGATGATGATGATGATGATGATGATGATGATGATGATGATGATGATGATGATGATGATGATGATTGAGGTTTCTACCTTTGGATGTTTAGGGTGTGAAGCTGTGGATTTGGAATGTCCTTCAGAGACTTGTCTGTTGAAGGTTGTCTCCAGCTGGTGGCTCTATGGGGAGATGTTGGGACTTCAGGAGGAAGAATATAGCTAGAAGTAGATTATAGGTGGCATGGCCTTATGGGTACCCTGGCCCCTCCACGTCTTCTGATTTCTGGTCATTAGGAGGCAAGCAGCTTCCACTGCTCATGCTCCTGGTACCCTGAGATCCTGTCTCACCAAAGTCCTAAGAACAAAGGAGCCCGCCACAGATGGGAACCTCCAAGAAGAGCCAGCTAAACATTCCCTCCCATTGAATTGTTTTCCTCAGTATTCTGTCAGGATGGCACACTGATTCGCATAGCTGATGAGCACCTAGGTCATGTCAGAAGCTAAACATTCTTACTTATCGTTTTTTTCTTGAGATGCTTAGATCTGAAGATGGAACTATTAGAATTTGTTCCTATGTAAACATTACCTGATGATTTTATTAAATTCATTTTGGAAAGTTTATTTCAAAGGCAACAGAATTAGGCTTTAAGTAAATCACATTTTAAAATAGTTTACTTCTTCAACTTTAGCATAGTGCATTTACCAACACTACCAAGATACTTTGATCTTTCTTTACTAAAAATTAAATACTGAGGAATGGTGTTAAGAGCAGATCTCAGATTTTAAAAGCTATTTCCAAAACAGAAAGCAAAGTTTTAAAATTTATCTGAAGCCTAAAGCAAAAGTCCTGAGAGAAAATATGAGCCCCACAATGGGCTGTGAAGATGGCTCAGTGGATAAAATGTTAGCTGCCGGCATAAGGATTCGAGTTTGATCTCAAGCACTCACCTAAAATCCAGGGGCAGTGGTGCAAGCCCATCCCCCAGCACGGGTGCAGGGCAGAGATGGGCAGATCCTGGGGAATCACGGCCAGCCAATGTAATGTATTTTGGCCACCTCACGAGCCAAAATAATGAGTTCCAGATTCACTGAGAGACCCTGGCTCACATGATTAGGGAGAGGGCATTTGAGGACAGCAAAAGGTAACAACTCCTGGCCTCTGCTGTGTATCATGAGTGAGTACAACACACACACACATGCAGGCGTAACCATACCAATATATACATACACAAATATTTAAATGAGTCCAGAGTACAAGCTCAGAATTAAGGATGAGCAGAAATCTGGGAAGAGTGGTACAGCCAATATCCCTAGCAGGGGAGAGAATGGCAAGTGGGCTATACAGTGAGGCCCCAATGGGGAGGGGCAGGAGTAAGTTATGATCTTCAACTAAATGGCTTCCTGGAGAAGAGCTGGACCACTGACTGGTCCCTCTCCATCATCCCATTAACCTTCCATACCCACCCCACAGAAAACTGCACGTAAGCACGGGCAGCCACCTGAAAATCTGCACCAAATGGCAAATCCAGAGACGGGAAACATCCCATCTCTAGGCATGCACTTTTCTGAAGAGCTAGGATCAAACATGATGAGTTATACTCTCAACTCTATGGTATCATCTACTAGAGAATATTCAAAGAGCAGCTTCCTCAACGTTCACTGTTGGCAGGGGCTCGTGAACTATTGGTTCCACGAGAATCCCGTGTACGTCTGTCCTTGTGATCAGAGTATTCCCAGAAGTTAGCGCTCTGTCCTTCCTGCACAGGATGGTGGGGCTGCCTGCTCCTTGCTGGGTTCACTTCAGGATACAAAAGTCACTACAAAGGCTTGCACTCTCAGATTCTATGGCATTAAGGTATGAAGGAAAAGCACTGTCAGGTAGCAATAAGGGCTGTGCATGAAAAGAAATTGCAGTGAGAGTGGCAAGTGAAGGCATTGCAGATAGAAGGCCAGAGACAGCTTGTGATGGAATAACAGGGCACGGTGACCTCCATGGTGCATTTTGGAGGGAGGGTTTAAGGCGCTGGGGAGAACAAATGTGGGAGTCCTCATTCAGATGCTCGCTAGCTGCCTGAGAAACTGCAAAGAGGCCAGGGTAGCCAGAACAAAATGACTGGGGCAGAAAGGAGGTCAGAGGGGTGGCGAAGGGCCAGAGCATGCAGGGCCTGGCAAGGGATGCTGTAACACACTGAGCAGCTGCAGGGGCTTGAGAGGAGAGGGAACAACACTGAGTTAAATGGCTGAAAGGCTCATTCTGCCTGCAGAGTGCTCACAAGTGAGACCCGGAGGATCAGTAAGAGACAGCACAGGCCACAGGCTGACTTCACTGGACAGGACAGAAATGTTTGCAGAGTGGGTGTTTGATAACTAATTGTTTAGTGAATACACTTTTCATTTCACTATCTTATTTTCAGGAAATTTCTATGTGACACTTTTTTATTGAAGTACTGAATATCATACAAATTCTATGTATAGAAGACTCATATTTCTACCTCATAGAAAGTCTAAAGTAATGTCAATTATCTTTTCTAATATAAATTATTAGCAGTTTTAATTATATGTTGACTCACATCCATAAAAACTTAAGATTTTATAGTACCATATTTCCTAAATTTGACCATAGAGCAGGGTGGCTAAATCTTCTAGTCCCTGTTCTGGAAGAGAAATATCCTTCAGAAACTAAATTTGGCAAGTTCCAATGCTATAGGCAAGACTGACTGTGTGCTTGGTATAAGCCAGGTCCATGTTTGAGTCTCATGACCACTCTCTGCGGTATGGCAGAGATGCTTTTTTGCTCATTCTGCCTATGATGACTGCTAAGATGTGCCACCCAGAACCTGCTCCCATCAAATATCTGCTGCCCGACTGCCCACAGTGCTGAGGGCACACAGCCCTAGCTGTCAGAATGTACACATTCCAAGGGCTGCCTTACCCAGGCCATGTTCCTTCCCAGTCTATGCCCGGTGATGGCCTAACTCAGGGAGCTGAGACCTGAACATCTCAGCAACCCTGGTGTGGGACATTGAGGCTGCTGTAGGGCCTGCATCATCACTCAACAGCTCATCCAGGCTAAGCGCTGTCTCAGAGACTGTCTCTGGGAACCAAAACTATGATAAACATTCTCTTTTCTCTTAACTGGAACATCCCAGTAGCACAGGAATAAATGTCAAGAACTGGGACTGTGTTTGCTTTTCCTGGAGGCCACTAGATGTGGCATTCAAGCTCCAGTCCATGGAATGAAAATGGAAGTCATGTATGCAACTTCCACAAAGAAAAAGTGTTCCTCTCTGTGCTCCATTTTTCTCCTTCCTGCAGCTGAAATGCAGACAAGAAGTCTAGAGTGGAAGCAGCCATATTACCCACTACTGACAAGCAACAAGAGAAAAGGAGGCTTGTTGTGACATTGGCAGAGGCACTTCACACTCGGGCCAATGCAGTAGGGCGACATTGGTAGAGGCCCTTCACACTTGGGCCAATGTAGGACCACATTGGCAGAGGCCCTTCACACTTGGGTGAAATGACTCCAAGTTGGTATGTTCTAAGTCATACTGATGAATGAGGGTAGTAGGAGATCTAGACTTGACTCCCAAGTCCATGGTCTTACAACATGCCAAGTGGCCTCGGGGAGGAAAATTCAGCGGTAATTATGCTTAGAGAAGTACACATTGTAATTCCCTCTTGTGAGCCTAAAATAAGGGACATGGCTATCCAAACGAAGTGCCGCAGGCTTTGGATTACCTACAAGAAATAGGTTCCCACATGTACATACTATGGGAAGTAAGGAAGAGAAGCTGGAGATGTGGCCGTCATGGAGATTTGAGTGATGAGAACATATAAATTACTGTAGAAATAATTATCTAGTGATACTTTGCAAGAGATATGGATGTCAACTCTGATAAGCTCAGAAATCAAGTAGACTCACAGTTCTTCTCTACATATAAGTGAAGCCTTTCACTTTCTAGGGTGGTGAGACGTGGAAGCAGGTTTAATACTCCAGGCACAATCTATGGGGAGAAGAGAGGGGACGCCAGCAGTCATCTCCAGGTAGCCCAAGAGAAATAGGCTCGATCCAGCTAAGAATCTGAGACAAAAAACATGACAGTCTCAGGGTGAGGCCACTTGAAGCCACACGTGTCTACTCTTTTCAGCTTTGGGTTCATTGCACCTCACTGCTAAGCACAACCTTCCCTGCCTCAAGGGCTAACATCATTTATTGCAACCCTGTATCCCCACCCCCAAAAGAAAATGTTTCTCCTCATGCTTCCTGATTCCCTGAGCATTAGGACCTCGGGGAGAGAGCCACAGCCTCTAGGCAGATAGCTTACCTGGGTCACCACAGATTAACCACCGCTGGGGTAGCTCAGTTGGGAACCAAGAGACTCATTGCTCTCTGGGTCATCTTAGTCCCTGTCCACCAAGATTCATGTGCCTCTCACGCTGGAAAGCAGCACATGCCAGTGTTGTCCTGTCTCAGGCCTAACGGAAACTAAGCTCTCAGATCATGGGGCCAGGGGGAAGATATCTAGCTCCAAGACTTGCCCAAACATCACCTGGTTAATATGTGGACTCACCTTCGTCACATAGCAGCCACCATCAAAACAGTGCTGGATGGAAGTGGCTGCATCCTGTGCAGGCGATGCATGGCCTCCGCAGTCAAACATACTTTGGAGGGAAAGCCCAGCTCTGCCATTTACTAGTTACATAGGTGTGTGAGCAGGTGCTGACCTTCACCTAAGGTCTATAGGTACTCATCACACCGGGACCTGCTCTTGAGAGCAGAGCAAGGGGCTGGAGCACAGGCATCCAGCACACAGGAGCTGCTCCATAAATGCTTGTCGTTCTTACAGACAGAAAGATAGACTCTGCTTGATAGAAATTTTATCTTAGAATGAAATTATCAAATCTTCTCAAAAGCAAACCATAGTGAAAAGGGAATCCATTCTGCAGTATTTAACTTTATATGGAATGTTTTCTAATTTCCATGGCCCTGAATGAGTGCCCCTACCCCAGAAAATCTAACCAAAGTCCACTCCTCATGTTTCCTGCATCCCTACTCATACAGATGGAATGGCGGCCTCCAAGTCCGTATATCTGCAGCCTGGAGGATACTGTTGCAATGAAGGCTTTGTTTGAGACCGGGTCTTGTGTAGCTCACACTGGTCTCAATTTCCCAGTAACCAAGGCTGACTTTGAACTTTGGATTCTCCAACCTCCACCTTCTAAATGCTGTAATTTTAGGCCTGCCCTATCATACTCAGCTCCCAGGGTGTCAGGGTCAAACCCAGGGCTTCGTGAATAGTCAACAAGCATTCTACCAACTAAGTTAAATTCTTCGCCTCCCACGGATCTTTTCTCGCATCCCCAGTCGTCATTAAGCTGAACTCCTTGGACAGCCACTTCCCTCATCAGGTCAAAAGCTGCTGGACAACAGCATCCATGCTACTCCTCTGTCATCCTACATATCCAGTGCATTCCTGGCGAAGAGCAGATGCTCCAGAGGCATTTGGTAAAATTGAAGCAGCTAAGTAAATACCGTGACACTGTGACTTCTCCCAGGAGTTTCACGAAAACTACTCTCAGTTCCATGATTGTGATGGCAGAGCAGCTCGTAGGGCATCAAGAATCCAGAGACAGTCAGTGCCAGTGCATCTCACTGGAGAGACTGTCAGTTTAGTCCATATAGTCACGGGGTCCTACTCAACACTGAGTTAGACTGATCTTGTTGTCATTACAAATTTGAAGTTAACTCAATTTTAGAATTTGCTTGCTTTGTCAATTCAATTGAAGAGGGAAAATACACAAAGCTATCAGAGTATAAGAGTAAGCTGGAGTTTTGAGGCCCAGTGGATAGTTATTTTATGGCCCAAAGATACTCTACCAACTCTATATCAACCAACAGACAATCGAACAACTGTCGGAAAGAGCTGTACACACATTCTCACACGCACACACACACTTTGGTGAAGGCATTTACAGTATGCATTCCGAAAATGACATCAGCAGAACTAAATCTTTGCACATGGCCTCCCACATCCAGAATTTCCCACCTCTGCCTAATTTATGCAATTAGCAACAGAAACGCAGCAGACAACCATGAATAAAAATCAGTTGTAACAGAAAGGCCATAAAATTCCAACTCTGGGTTTTGAATGACTTCAAACATGGTATATGATACATATATAAATCTGTTCTGGTATGAGTGAGGGCCGGTTGCCTGGGGCATCACAGGTGATGTCATAACTCAGTGGATAAACATACTGAGAAAGTGTTGTCACTTGGGATACTGAGGGACATAATCTATCTATCCAGTTAAAGGTATTAGTATTAAGACTAAACTAAACGTCACAGAAAGAATCTGAATGAAGCATGCATCAAAATTAACTACATGTTGGTAACATGGGTTGGATGACAGAATTTTTCAGTCCTAATTCTTCCTCAGAACCGAGACACGTACATCTAAGTGCTCACTTGACATGTTCATCTGGGGACACAGCACATCCTATACCCAGCATAACCCACACAGAAATGTCCAGTCAGCCCTGCATGCTACATTAAACCTGCTTCCTTTCCAGTGTTTCCATCTCAAGGCAGAGTACCACCACTCGCCAACAGAAGGCTATGGGGTAAGGTAGAACTCAACACTGAAAGACCAGGCAGAGAAGCATCCAGTGAAGGCAGGAGGAATAATTGAGAGAGCGTGTTCTAAGAGAGGTGAAATTGTCAGTTGTATCCAGCAAGAAGAGTGGTGCTCTTCATTCTCAATCTGTAAACATGGAGTTCACTGATGGCATTAAACAGAGGAGGTCTGGTAGAGTGGTGACAAGAGGGTCCAGATGAAGATGGCTGAAGAGAGAACAGGGGAAGCGAGCACAGAGAAAGACATGGTAGATTGCTGCAGAGTAGAGGGGCCTAACACCAAGTTCCCCTAAGAATCCTAACCTAAAACCTACTAGAGAAACTAAAGGGTAAGAAAGCCACGCACCACTATTAACTAAGGCCAGTGTCCACATCATAACAAGGAACACTTTTTAAGACAAATTTCCTTTTATTTCCAAATGAGTTTATTTTATGTGTGTCAGTGTTTTGCCTGCATATATGTCTGTGTGTGGGTGTTGTAGTCACTGGAACTGGGGTTAGAGACAGTTGTGAGCTGCCATGTGGGTGCTGGAAATTGAACTAGGCTTCTCTGGAAGAGCAGCCAGTGCCAGTGCCCTTAACTCTCCAACCCCCACAGTCAAAATTTTATGCAAATCTTCCATATCCGCATCACCATGACATAGATAGCTATGAGCACCAGGCCCTTAAAGTGAAACCAGTAAAGCACACTTTCCTTTATGATAAAATTCCATTTATTTTCCAACAAAGATAATTTTAAGTAGAAACAGTGTGGGGGGAGGGAGGGAGAGAGAGAAAAGGGAGAGAGAGACAGAGAGAGAGGGGGAGGAGAGAGAGGGAGGGAGGGGAGAGGGGGAGGGAGAGACAGAGAAAGGAGGGAAGAGAGACACAGAGAAAGAGAGAGAGAGAGAGAGAGAGAGAGAGAGAGAG
>LOEQ01003685.1:20127-39831 GCA_001685075.1 Bramus lutescens | reverse complement strand
GATAGATAGATAGATAGATAGATAGATAGATAGATAGATAGATAGATAAATTTTGTTTTTAAAAAGGCTAGAAAAATTCAAATAAAGGCAAAAATATTAAAACCTGAAATATCCACCTAAAGCAGAAAGCATTAGCCATTGATATGTGTGACTAATTGGATGTCAACAAGCCCAAATACAGGAAAACTGCTAACAGGCGATATGAAAGCACTCAAGGCCTCAGCTGAGCAGACCTTGTGAGTGCTGGAGGTCGTTTTCTCCTGGGCAGGAAGGAGGCTCACAACACTGCCTCTCCAAATAGGCTTGTTTCTGCTCTGGGTGGGATATTTTTGACTTAGTCACTGCACCGATAATTATGGCAGGTAACATCCTTAAAGCACAAATACACAGCCCATCCATCCTTGCATTGCTGACTGAGAAGCGCACAATTTAATTTCTCCACTCCAAAGTTAACACCAGAAGACTACATTGTAGCCATTGACTAAAGAATGAGGAAAAGCCAGCAAGAAGCAGACCGACACCATTTAGTTAATTTCCCTCAAATTCCTTCCACCAGTGGAATACCCTCAAGGTTTCATGACAACAGGGATAATGAATTTATTTACGATGATTTTGGGACTCAGATGCTAATTATCACTTTAGTTTTTTCCTTTGGCCTAATCACATTAATTTCATGTTTATTCTAAATGGCTCATTTGGGGTTCTCGGATTCCATAATATGTGGCTAATTATACTCCTACTCTTTAGGCCAATCTGATTGGCATTCAGAAACTATTTGCATTTGATCTTCTCCTCCAAGCATACACGCATTTGCTTGTTATAATTTTAAAGTAGAATATGCAAATAGTTAGAGGGGATTAAGTGAATTACAACCTTGGACAGGTTACTTTACTGAGCCATTCTTGACAACCTAGGGAGCAAGGAGACAAAAATCAAATGGAGAGAGCACCAAGCGTCTCTCAGCATCCGCGCCATTCCTGGCCGGAAACCCTAAGTGATGGGACACACACCAAAATAATTTCGGGGAGTCCTCAGCTTGGCAGCACTGGCTACACACCATCTGAGCCAGGGCACCCCCTAGTGTCACACAGGGAAAGTGCCATGGCTTTTCCAAGTACATGGCTCTCTGGCCTGCTGAGGCTTTTTCTAATTAAACTAAGGCTATACTCAGTTGTACCTTAACATTTGAATTACACTCACCCTTGGGCTCCTGATAGGGGAGTGGAAATGATTTAAACTTTCATTTATTGTATTTTCTATACATTGGTGAGAGCATGATCACCTACTCATCCAACAAAGAGGTGTCCAGCCACATGCTGCGCTTGATTTTAAATTTTTAGTGTTCTTGAAAGCAGGCTACTTCTCTGTACAATGGTGTGTGCCTATGCCTGAAATCTCCTTGTCAGCTTGAAGTAGCTCTGAGTTCAAAGCTAGCTCAGGCTACATAAAATGAAAGAGTCTCAACAGAAACAGATCAGTAACCTTTACAAATAATGCTTTCATACTTTTTGTCATTTCTCTTTTCATAGTCTTGAAGAGCTAAACTATTTTACAATTCTACACACATTCAAAATGAACAAACCTGAAAGATGTCTGAGTGGGTAAAGGCACTCACCACCCAGCCTGCTGGCCTGAGTTCAATCCCCAGAACTACATGGAAAGAGAACTAGCACCTACTACAAGCCACCCTCTGACCTTCATGTGCTCACTGTGGTGTGCACACACCCTAAATAAACAGATAAATCCAACCAGCATGAGGAGGACTCAAAATAAAACTACCATGCATGATTTTTTAAAACAGTGGTTCCAAATGGATTTGTTGTTTGTTGCTGCTAGAACAGGTTCTGACTATCGAGGTTAGATTTGAACTCTTAATTCTCTATCCTGTCACACCCAGCTTCCTAACAAACGTGTGTGTTTGTGTGAGTTCACAGGGGCTTCACAAGTGTGTGTGCATGAGTTTATAAGGGGTGCACAAGCATATATATTATGAGTTCATGGGGTTGCACAAGTGTGTGTGTGTGTGAGAGAGAGAGAGAGAGAGAGAGAGAGAGANGAGAGAGAGAGAGAGAGAGAGAGAGAGAGAGAGAGAGAGAGAGAGAGAGTTAATGGAGAACACAACTGCTTGTGGGTGTGGAAAATAGAGGACAACCTTAGGTGTCATCTTCAGGGATGCCATCTACCTCCATTGAGAAGGGGCCTCTCAATGGCCTACAGCTTATCAATTCTGCCAGACTGGTTGACTTTGAGCCCAGGGTACTGTTGTCCCTGCCTCACCAGCTCTGGAATTACAAGCCCATCCTGACATTGTCACATGGCTTCTAGGGATTGAACTCAGGTCACCATGCTTATGAGGCAAGTACTTCCCTTTACTGAAAGAGCTATCCACCAGCCCCAGGAAATGGTAAATTTAACCTCAGCATAAAGAGAAATAAAGGTGGAGGCAGAAGAATCACCGTAAGCTTGAGGTCAGCACGGTCTAGATAATAGGACCCTGACTGAAAAGATCAAATAGAGACAAAAGACACAAAAGTAAATCTTGACGTTTTCTTAGTAGATTTGCTCTTATAGATAATGCCTTTCAACAATCTTGGAATGATTTCATGTGTATGGAAGAGTGGGTGATAGGCAGACAAATGATGGATGAATGGATGGATGGATGGATGGATGGATGGATGGATGGATGGATGGATGGATGGATGGATGGATGGATGAATGGATGGATTTTTTGTGAGCCAGGCTTTTCACTGCAGAAGATAAACACAAATAAGAACTGGGAAAAGATAAAGAAGAATTTGAGGTGGAGAGCTATGGTGGAATTGGTAGTATCTGTACAAATAAACTCATGATTCCAACATATGTCTTTTAACCCATAAGTGTGCACAGATATAGCTGCCCCTCTCTATGTGTGGGGCAGTGGTTCTAGCACACCAGTAGACACAAGATCTGCAGATGCCCAAAGTCTCCTAGCTGGTATATAATGGTACATAATATATACATACAGCCTACATACATCCTCCCACACACTTGGTGCATGTGCATATATATGAGTGTGTGCATGTGAAGACCATCGGTGAGTCTTAGGTGTCCTTCTCAATTGTTTTTCTGCCATATTTCTTGAGACAGTGTCTCTCATTGAAGCTGGAGGTCTGCAAGAGACTGGACTAGCTAGTCAACAAGCTCCAAGAATCCTCCTTTCTCAACTTCCCCAGTCTGGGATTGCAGCCACCCATGTGGGGTGGGGCACCTATATTGAGGTTCTCAGGCTTACACAGAAAGGTAGGTATCCAACTAAACAACTTCCTATGCACTAATTATTTAGGGGATGGGGTTAAGCCAAAACCCTGTACACGTGCAGCACAAACACAATTTTCCCCGTATTTTCTGTCCAGAGTTGATTGAATCCGTGGCTGTTGAACCTGTGGGTACTTCACAGCTCTGTCAGCCACAAATATCAAGAATCAACAGTATTCCTTAGAGCAAATATCAGAGTTATTTGTCTTTTGAGACAGGGTCTCATAATTTAGCCCAGGCTGACCTGGTGCTTACCATGTAGCCCAGGCTGCCCTCAAAATCTCTATCCACATACCCCATTCTCACAACTGATAAGATTACAAAGCAGAGCCACCATTTTATAGCCAAGAAAAGTTGTTTTGCTTTTCTTTTTTAAGATTCTTTTTTATGTGTATGGATATTTTTCCTGCATGTATGTGTATGTGTTCTTTGTATATATGTATATATGCATGTATGTGTATATGTGTTGTTTATGTATGTATGCATGTGTGTATGTGCTTCATAAATGTATGCATGCATGTGTTCCATGTGTGTATATGTGTGTTTCATATGTACATGTATGGCCTGAGAACCTCAATTTAGGTGTCCCACCCCCATATGAGTGCTGGAGAAAGGTAGGGACAAGATGGCCCTAGGACCACTAAAGATGTCAAAAGGTAATAAAATGCTAAAAACATTATTGAGCTCTACCAAACAAGTAGAAAAAAATTCTATAATTTACATCAAAATGAATGATAGCAGGAAGTAGCTCTTTGTAGCCGAATGCCAATTAATGCACATGGAAAGAGTGTAAACAACCCATTAAGTCATCAGTTCATATTTAAATTAACAACACATACTAAATATGGAGGTTGAACAGGCTTGATGAGAAATAAGATACATACTTAGTTTCAAGGCATTTCCTCACAGGATACTTATTATTTTTAAAAGGGAAAATACTAGTATATTATAAGAAAAATAAGAAAATGTAAGTCATGAACAACCTAGCTTAATATTTAACAGATTTAACATCACAACAACAGAGTAAACAAATGTCAAACACTCTCAGATATGAGGTGACAAGTGAAGAGTCCAGGAATAGAATATAGAAATAAAGGTCCTGGTCCAGGAATAGAGAAATACAAAGATGTAAGCCCAAACACATTTCAGGGGGGAAATAAAGCTGGCAACCACTGTTAACCTTTAACAAACTTGCAGAGTAAGTTAGAAAGATAGATTACAAACTTCTAAAAAAAACTATTCAATGGCTATGGTCCTATTTATTGTTGTTCACAGGGAATCTTAAGCCCCTCTATAAGATTATTAAGGGGAGTAATGATTCTAATTCCCCCATGCAACTCACAAAAGCTGCTAAACAAAATGCTGTCTCTAAAAAGGCATGCAATTAATGTGCCCATACAACTAAGCTTCAAAAGATAAAACCAGGGAGATTATACCCTCAGTTGCCACATAATGCCTTAAATCATGCCCTTTTTACTCGAAACTTCTTAAATGTGGATACTGTGAGCAGTCTGCTGCTGACAGATTTTGGCATGACGGCACCAAGGCAACCTTTACTAAAGCAAGGTGGAGAGACCCTTGCATTGGATTATGGAAAGGACCCGACCCTGTATTTATTTGGGGTCGAGGTTATGCCTGTGTTTTTTCACAGGAGGATGGTGAAGCACAATGGTTTCTGAAATGTCTGGTCCGATGTGTACAGCAGAAGGATGCCAGCCCTGATGACATCACAGCCACTGATGACTCCACAGAAGAGGTGAAAGGGGTTCCTAACTTTCCTCTTTTAAATTGTTTTTATTGAGCTGTGCATTTTTCTCTGCTCCCCTCCCTTTCTTCCCTCTTCCCTTCTACCCTTTCCTATGATCTCCACACTCCCAATTTACTCAGGAGATCTTGTCTTTTTCTACTTCCCACAAAAATTAGAAAAAAAAATTTTTTTTTGAGACAGGGTTTCTCTGTAGCCTTGGAGCATGTCCTGGAACTAACTCTTGTAAACCAGACTGGCCTTCAACTCACAGAAGTCTGTCTGCCTCTGCCTGGGATTAAAAATGTGCACCACCACCACCAAGCTGTTCCCAACTATCTTACAACATCATTGCTGTAGTCTGAGAAGGGAAAGAAGATCGTGGTGATGACTGGTGATTCTTAGTTTCTTGGAGAACCTACTGCACAAACTTCCAGATCGTAGTGTGTCTTGTCCCAAGACACTGACTAAATATTTGACAGTTTATCCATACTACATCTTGGGACACAAAAGTCATTTTGCCAGTACGGTATTCAATCTGATGTTAAGATAAAGGACCTAAAAACTGAGACCTCAATTTTCCCCTCTCAGGAAAAGAGACTCATTACAAAGAGTCACTGAAGCCCCTCTTCAGAAATACGGAGGGACAACCTAAAGGTTTTTGCCTGCTGATCAGAGGCTGGGACAATTCAGACTTATCTCTAAAACTTAAAAGTAAGAGAGAAAAGGACTCATAGCTTACCCATCAGAGAAACCTTTTCTTCTCTTTTCATTAGATTGGATTTAAGAAAATTGTGATTTGACATATTGCATGTTTATTGTTAATTTCTATGCTACAATTATGATATTGACCTGTTAATGTTTGTAACTGCTTTAGTTCATCATATTAAAAAAATAAACTACTGATTAGAAAAAAGTTAGAGCTTGTCTGAGAAAAATTTGGCATTGCCAATGAGTCTTTAGATTTGATATGTTTAATAAGACAAATTTGGACTTTGATTATAACTAAAAAATGTTAAAGATATCCTAGGCCAATTTAAGAAGACAATCCCACCCCTGATCATCCTCCACTCCTTTATTAGGAGATATTACAACCATAGGAACATGTATATTACAAAGCATTATCTGCTTGTGCATGATCATCTCCTTATTGGTAAACTCTATTGACAAAATGTTGGTTCAAAGGTGCAGAGCACCTAGAGGTTCTTTCTCCCTTAACCCTCTACTCACAAAGGCTGGTAGCCAGAGACGTGTAAGATCCTTTTCTCCCAGGCAACCTAAGACAGGACGAACATGACAAAATGTATGTACCAATGACAGGTAAGTCTGAAAAATGGAAACACAAACCCCAAGACAGACACAGTCATCTGTCCCATAGCAGAAGCTCAGGCTTTAATAAAATTAATAAAAAGGGAGGAATTGTTGGTAGCCAAAAAGTGTGAACCTATTTCACCTTGTCTGAGGGTCAGCAAATTTGAGTTTATTTTGCTCACTCAAATTTGTTGACAACAAGTGTGGTTACACACCCTGACCTAAGGTGTGGTTATTTGGTGTTCTGGACATTAAGATGGAACATAGAGGTAGATCCGTTCCACCCTGACCAAAGGTCAGAGAGCTCAAGCATATTTCTGCTCCTTCTTTTGAAATAGGAGGTTTGACCTAGGGAGTACTTGCTTTCAGGATACTTGGTCTAGGGTACGTTCACTGCCTAAACAACAAAATTCTTAACTCAGGATATATTTGCTTAAGTATTGGGGCAAGCAGCTGTTCTGGTTGTCCTTTGTACCATGTTAAATCAGTCTTTTGCCTTCTTTCCCCCTTTTATATTGGGGTATAAAGTGTATGGAAAATTAAACACGGGCAAACTCAAAGGCCAGTATGAACAGGCACTGAGTTCTATGTCTCTGTGTCTTTTTCTTATCTCTGTTCCTCCTTGAACTCAGAGAAGTCTGTCTGCCCCTGCCGGGGATTAAAAATGTGCACCACCACCACCAAGCTGTTCCCAATTATCTTACAACATCATTGCTGTAGTCTGAGAAGGGAAAGAAGATCGTGGTGATGACTGGTGATTCTTAGTTTCTTGGAGAACCTACTGCACAAACTTCTTCTATGAGGCTCTAATCCTCATGCCCCTACCCTGGAACATATGAACATATGAACATACTGCAACTAGGATTGCCACAGGAGGAACCTCCATGCAGTTTCTTTGTCCCAGATTCTTTTTCTCATAAAAATAAGTTCCCTTCATTTCATAGCAGATTTCCTGAATACAGAGGATGAGGCTTAAGGTGGCGGATAGCAACCAATGGTACTTTTATTAATCTTAGAAATACTGAGTTTGGTAATCAGTGTATTTGAGGTTCATGCCAGTGAAGTTAATCCCAACTCAAATATATCCCTAGCTTATGTATACAATGGTGGAAGGAAGAGGGCAGAGGTGTCTTCCTCTATGTTCCACCTAAACTTTTGAGACACGAGCTCACTGAATCCAAAGCTTAGTATCTGGGCTAGGCTAGCTGGCCAGCAATTTTCCGGAGTCTACCTGTCTCTGCCCCTTCTTTCCAGTATTGCAGTGCATGAGACCAGGTTTGGCTGGTACATGGGTGCTGAGGATCCGAGCTCTGGTCTTTATACATGCACAGTGTGGTGTTTTGAAAGAAAATGGCCTTCATTCAGAGTGGCACTTTTAGGAGGTGTGGCTTTGTTGGAGCATGTGCAGTCTTGTTGGAGGAAGCGTGTCACTGTGGGCGTGGGTTTTGAAGTCTCCTATGCTCAAGCTACACCCAGTGAGACAGTTCACTTCCTGTTACCTGTGGATCAAGTGTAGACCTCTCGGCTCCTTCTCCAGCGCCATGTCTACTTGCACACCACCGTGTCCCACCATGATGATAATGGACTAAACCTCTGAAATCGTAAGCCACCCCACACCCCAGTTAAACGTTTTCTGTTATAAGAGATGCTGTGGTTGAATTAGGGTTCAACAGAAACCTTAATTAAGACAGAAGTTGGTACCAGGGACTGGGGTATTGCTGTGATTGGCCTGACCATATTTTTGTTTGGAGGAATTTGGACTTTGGAACTTTAGGTTAGGAAAGCATTGGACTAGATTAAGCTCTGTTTAGTGGGCTATACAAGTAGAACATGGAAGATATGAACAGTAGAGGCCTAGCTCAAGAATTTTCAGAGAAGAATTTTAGTGTGCTGCCTAGAAATTGTTCTTGTGATATTCTGGTGAAGAATGTGGTTGTTTTTTGCCCTCATTTGTATAGTCTGTCAGAGGCTAAAGTAAGAGATTTGGATTTATCCCTTTGGCAGAGGAAACTCAAAACAGCCTAGTATAGACTGTTGTGTGGGTATTAGTGTTAGTTAACTCTAGTGAGATATATAATGAAAAGGAACTAACCGAGTAAAGAAAAATACAAAATGTACAATTTGGGAAGAAAAGGAGTACTAGGAAGTAAAATGGAGCTAAATCCTATAGGCAAGGAGATAAACAGACTAAGAAATGGAATAAAGGCAGCGATGACCTCAGGGCAAGATCCCATCCAATTAAGTTTCCAATTTGTAAAAAGGAATTAAAGAAAAGTTAGAGCCAGGGGTAGCAGTGCACAAACTAATCCCAGTACTCTGGAAAGCAGAGGCAGGTGGATCTCTGAGTTCTAGGCCTACCTGGTCCATGGAACCAGTTTCAGGACAGCCAAGCTTAGGTAATGAAAGTCAGAAACAGAAAGCTGGTCAAGATGTAATTGAATGAAGGGGACATGTTTAACCCCAGTAAGCAGCAAAACTTGGCAAGTTTGGCCACAAGATTCTGACTTTAGAGTTAAGGATAGAAGAAACAGGTTCTAGATTTGCCTCCATGCCTAAATAAAGTCACTGAAGCCAGAAATGTAGCAGGGGTGTCCCTGAATGGAAGCCTAGCGAGGCCATTTCATGAAACTGTGAAGTTGAAGCCTGGATTGTTTTGGATACCCCAAGATGTTAGAGTTGCTCGAACCATTGGGATACTTGCTGAGGAGACCTGTTAATGGAGTGGAACCAGCTCAAGAGAAAGAAGAATGTTGCAGTCAACAAACCTGAACAGAGCTGGAGATCTGAAGAGCATTTTGACATAAGACATGGAGATGCAGAGTTTGGAGTTTGCCCAGCTGGTTTCGATCTTGCTTTGGTCCAGTATTTCTTGCTAACTTCCCTTTCCTCCACTTTGGAATGGTAATGTATGTTCTGTGCCATTATATTTTGCAAGTATGTGATCTGCTTTTTGATTTTGATTTTATAGGGGGTTACAGTTAAGAGATTGCATGAATCTTGGAAGAGACTTTGAACTTAAGATTTTAAAATACGCTTGAGACTGTTATATACTGTAGGGACTTTTGAAGTTGGACTGAATACTTCTTTGCATTATGCTATGGCTCCAAGCCTACGAGAGCCAGCGAGTGGAATGTGACAGTTAGAAAGAAAACGGCCCCCATTGGGAGCAACACTGTTATGCTCTATGGCCTTGCTGGAGGTAGGTGTGACTTGGTTGGAAGAGGTGTGTCACTGTGAGAATGGGTTCTGATGTCTCCCACGGTCAAGCTATGTCCAGTGACACACTTCCTGCTGCCTGGGGATCAAAATGTAGAACTCTCAGCTTCTTCTCTAGCATCATGTCTGCCTGCATGCCTCTGACCTAGGGCAAGGCAACAAAAATGTGCTGTGTGCCTTCCCCATACCAAACTCTCAGTGATGGCCATGCCTAAGAGAGGCTCAGGCCTTTAGCCAGAAGAAAAACCAAAAGCACTTTCCCATTCTCCCAATCCAGGTGGGTTCTTGCAAGATTCCCTTCCATCACCCCCATGACTTGGAGCTTATGACGTCAACTAAGACTTACAGAATCCGGGTCTACCACAAGCACTGGGCATGTGCAAAGGGAATAAGGCTTTATTGAATCTTTCTGACAACATATAATCACAGTTTTGATAATTCTCTATGTTAACCGACTGCTTATTTCTTTTAAGTTTTCTGTCAGATAGCTATAATTTCTTTTTGGTGGAATGCCAAAAAAAAAACTCAATGAATGATTTTTACCTTTTGTAATTTTTGCAACAGGCTACATTGGAAGGAACCCATTTTCTCCAAAATGCCTAGAACATCTTGTACATGTTAAGATGAAAATTTACAAACCTGTAAGTTAACAAGGAACAGGAACACGTTGAGTGATAACTCAATTGTGTGATCTAGGTATTAACACAAATCAATATGAATCCTATATGAAAAATCAAACTGTTCACATTCATCTCAGAGTTTTGTTTTCTAAAATTTCCCATATCCTAAAAGATAAATAACATGCCATAAAATCAATACGTTAGTTAATAGGTAATAGTAATTCTTGCTTAGGGTTCAAACGAAGTAAGTCCTGAAGTAAGTTTTCTGATTTAATGTTCTAATTCCCCTTACTCCATCACTAGGTCTGCTGTAGGGGTGAGAATGGAGCCCAGGCGTATGTAGGCTTCAGACACAAGCACTACCATCTTGAGCCTACTCACAGGTAAAGTTGCAGCAGAACTCACAGACATGTTGATTTGATTGGTTTAGTTCCTGGATCATGGGTTTTGAAGTCCTCAGACATCACATACAAAAACCAAAATCCTCCAAAATTAGTTCCAGGACATCATTAGCAGCTCCCGTTATTCTGGATTTCTGGTACCTTGCTCTAGCCAGTGTGCTGGCTCCTAGTGACATCACGGGAACACCTGTGTAACAGAGGGCATGAAGAGAAAGTTCTGCTTTCTCTGTGATCCTGCTCTGAAACCATGAACAGCTCAGGTCATAAAGTCACAATCAAGACTATTTCTACAAAAGCAAGTGAAGCATTCTACCTACCAGTCCGATGGCCACGCTGAAATTCTTTATCTCTTCTACATACTGGCCAAAATGCTATGCAACACTCTGATAGTTAATAAAAATCACTTTTTTGAGCCCTTAATTACAATTCCTATGAACATTTAGGAGAAAAAGTCAAGATTTGTGATCACTTCTCACTTCTAAAAAATCTAGGCACAGAAAACCATAGCATCTGTCTCCTGGAGTGTACTGTGTGCAGCTGGGGAGGGCAGCCTAGCTGATCCATGATGCCACCAAGTGACTGCTTCCTCAATGTGACACCTTCAGTTGACCACTTGTGCGATAATGATTGATAACCAATATTTACATGTCTTTATAAAATGTTGATTTCCTCTTTTTTGTGGAAACCACCAACAAATAAAAAGAGTTCAGTTATCAGTAAAACTACGACATGGATGGAATTAAATATTCCTATAGACAGATCAATCATTTTCTATTTGAAGACAAAAACGTTATCACAAGAAAAAGGCTGCTCATAGAGAAAAAGATGAAGCCATGAATTCTAAAAAATTCGAACGAAGAGTTCAGTCTCTGTAGTTTGACAGACTACGGTGTAGTCAGTGTCTGTAGTGTGACAGACTATGCTCTAATCATTCTCTGTAGTGTGACAGACTATGGGGTAGTCACTGTAGTGTGACAGACTACAGTGTAGTCGGTCACCGTAGTGTGAAAGACTATGGTGTAGTCTCTGTAGTGTGACAGACTATGGTGTAGTCTCTGTAGTGTGACAGGCTATGGTGTAGTCGGTCTCTGTAGTGTGACAGATTATGGTGTGGTCATTATTTGTAGTGTGACAGTCTCTGCAGCGTGACTGACAGACTACAGTATTTTAAATGTGTTCTCTTCTTCACTTTTTTTTGCTAAAGCATTTAAATAAGAGTTTGTGTGTTGAAATATCAGTACAAAGGCAGACAAAATCACAAGCCTGTGCCCTAAGAAAACAATAAGCAGACATGTAAATCTCTGCTTTAGTGATCCATTAAAGCAGATTTGCCTTCTAGTGAAGATCATTTAGTGGAGAGAACAAGCACTTGATGGCTGACCTGCACACACCTCATTCAGAACTCACTAGCAAAACAGACAGCATCTTCAGGTTACCAAATTCCACAGGATAGGTACTTATGAGCAAGAAGATTCTTCCAGATACTGGAAACGCCCTGCCCATATATGGGAGCACAGCTCTAATTAGGTTTCTTGTTCCTCTTGCCTCCACATTCCTCTTCCTCATTGTTCTCGCAGTCTGCATCCCGGGCTACATCACTGGGATGAAATCGCTCTTGCTTTGACCTCTTTCCCGGCCAGATTCTGATTTATCTTTTCATAGAGCTCCACAGTTGACCCTCTGCCACCAGCACTTGCAGAGCACAACAGACATCTGCTCCTTCCTTGGCTTCCAAGCCCTGACCACCCATCCCCAACTCCCTTTCTCTACTCCTCAAGCCCCTAGGGCTCCTTTTTCTCTCCACACTCTTTAAGACATGGGAACTTCCCAGTATTCTAGCTTAAGCCCTTAACCCTTTTCACCTTATGTGCTCTCTTCTAAACAGACATATTTGGGACCAACAGGAAGGAGTGTCGGCAGGCAGACATCCAATTCATGTCTGTGAGACAGCTCTCGCCTGCGCCCATCTGACCACAGCTCCTACAGCGATTGCTCTCCGCTGACTCGGCACCACCATCTAGAGGAGCGGAGACTGGACACAGAACAATATGTAAGTGTGGATCGGACTCTAACCTAAGTCTGACTGACCTAAAGCCATAGCCGCTGTCTCCACAAGAAGTACTTCTAGGACACGGAGAGGCAGTGGTCTGCTAAGTGGAGTGAGCAGACACCCAGGGTGAAGCTGTAGCACAATACGAAAAGTATTCTAAAAGAAACTCAGACAGAAGGCAGAGAGAGGAAAGACACTGGCTCCGCTTCAAGAAATCTGACGGGACTTCATGGAGATGGTGGCACTGGAGTTTCCTCTTGGATTCCATGAATCTGCCCCACAGAGAGACCCGGAAGCACATTTCAAGCGGTACCATGGGGGAACGGGGCTTGTTTGCACTGAAAGAGTGAAGTCTGATGGGATTTAATGTTAAGGAGGACAAAGGAAGACATCTGTGGAGATGGTGACAAACAGTGGGCGGACCCAATCTGGAAGCCCTGGAGTCCGTGCAGGAGGAGTCTTCCATCAAGGAAAGGCCAGGCTAGACCTAATCTTTAGACCACTAGTTCCACGGCTGGTACGGTACAGAGACTCCAGAACCTAAAGCCATTTGGGGAAACTGAATGAGTTGGTTTTCCCCACTATTGTGGATTGAATTTGGTTAAGATGTACCTGCCAGGTATCTGCTTTCTACTCCAGAGAGTGTCTCTCCAGGGATAGTGAGATCACTGTGGATGCACAGACAGACTTTCCTTCAATTAGCTCAGATGTGGCCAGTGGACATGCATTCAGGCAGCTGACTGGGTCCTGCCCATGTCCCTCTTTTCCTTGCATTCTACTTTCTAGCACACGAAGGTGTTCTCCATCTGTCTTGGGTTTTCCTGCCCCAGGCTCAGAATCAGCTTTTTCTTCAGTCTTTCAATTTTCTCCCGGGAGACGGTATTTAGGAAGCTTTGCGTGTTAGGTGTGACATGGCTGTCAACATGTCTTTCCTTCCCGACGCTCTCAATGGGCAGAGTAAGTTAAGTGCCTATGCATAATCATGGATGTCCATGTATCTGCATATATCTTTATATTTCTGCAGGGATTTCTTTTAAAGTACAAGTTTCTTACAGCTTTCTTTAGTCAGGATCTTTATGAGGAGGTAATAAATGTGCATTTTTTTAATTTTCTAGGTTTGGAGCAGGAACTAAGAGTGAAAGGAAGGACAGCATCGGGAGGCTACTGTGACCACACAGACAAAAGCTCATGGTATTTGAACGAGGGCACAGGCTGTAGGACAGGATGAGATTGTCTGCACTGAGGGCGAGCTGGACAACAGGAGGAGCAGAAGAGGGGTGGGGAAGGAAGCACCCAAATGTTTCCAGTGGGAACCGCCACAGTTGCTCATGCGTTGTCACTCACACAAAAACCACTAAATACACATTGAACTGCATTATCTTCTCACTTTTCCCTATAGACTATAGAATGTATAGACAATAATTATAAGGCCTAGAGAGATGCCTCAGCCGTTATGAGCACTTGCTGTCCTTCCAGAGAATCCAAGTTTGTTTCCCAGCACCCACATTTGTAACTACACTTAGAACTCAAGGGACAAGGGACCCAGCGCTTCCACAGGTCCCCCACACATGTGACATACTAACATATACACACAGAAACACAGAAATAAAAATATGAAGCTAAAGTAATTATAATAAAACATTCTAGAATTTGTATGCCCTCTGTGATATTTTTATTGCATGTGAGCTACAGACAGATGTTCAGTCTAAGCAAGGAAGACTTAGGAATCCATTGTGAGCAGCCAAATTCTCACATAAGCATGGCCAGCTAGAGTGGCTGTATTCTACCATGCAGCAAGACAGACCTGCACGACTTTTCGTCAAGAAGCAACATCTTTTAAAGCATCTCTTATTTTCCAGGAGAAGAGCAAGTTTGCTGGGGACAGAAGTCATTAAGTCCGAATCCTGCTCATCACCACTGAAGCATGACAGCCACTGGAGCGTGAGCATCATGGATAAAGAAAATGCAAAAAGAAATGAAATTTAAAGGGAAATACCCCCTGGACATTCTAACTGCTATAATGGAGTTAAAAGCCAGCAGCAAGTACAGTCCAGAGGGCGAGTTCCCCATTGGTGTAGTAAAAGCAAGTCTCCACTCACCTCCCCACTGTTAAACCCTTAGTGGTTTTCCAGACTCCTCCTGTCTTACTCTGCTGAAGCGGTGGAGCATCTCCTGGCTATCCCTCACTCTTGGTTTCCAGGACATTCCATGCCCCTCGTCTGTCTCCTACCCTGTGGCCATCTTTCTCAAGCACTTCTTTTCCTGATGGTCTCTTTCTTTCAAGTTGATCTTTCTTGAAGTCCTGGCTCTGGCCTCCTTTCTTTTCTCCCTATACTCTGGATTGTGTTACCCACTTCTACACACACTGCAACTGCTCTTTCCCTCGTCTAGACGTTTCTATAGGGTGTATCAAAGACACCTCAATGTCAATGTAGCCAGGCTTCACTCTAGTGGGACACATTCTGAGAGCTACACTGTCACGCAATTTCATCAAGGTGTGGCCACCAGAGGGTACAGACTGCTCAGTGTCTCAACATGGCTCTTGATGCAATCAGGAAATACAGTAAACATGTGGTAGGAACTGCTGCTGGCATAACACGACATGCTACCTCATGGCAAGCATCTTAAAATACAAGAATATTCTAAAACAACAGGGGTCTATGCAATACATACGCAAGTCAAATACAGTCACTTATTTGTCACAACTAATGGCATAGCAGGTTTGCTTGTGGCATCACCACAAACACAAGCATTGTGCTACACTACAACATCAAGAGTTCCATTGCAGAGACAGCTCTGACATAAGAGAAATCTTTCAAATCCTACATAATCTTAACGGGATCACCAACCTATATAATCCCATCACCAAACATCATGACCATATGTTCATAGCTTAAGTCATCTTTCCTTAATCTTGACCCTCTCCTTGCTCTATTTTAATTGATAATTACATCCACCCAGGGCTATGTCAGACTCTTCCTTCATTCTGTCCTTCCCACGCACTCTGGCTACATTGAATCCCCAGAGATGTGGGGTCTCCAGGGTTTAGTCTTGCAGACCACCATATTTGTCTTATACCAGCACTATTTTAAGTGCCTCTGGACTTTCTCATCCAGACACTGCAGCCAGACTGACTACCCTGGAACCTAAATAAAATGATGCTCTCTCCAGGGAGTCCTCCCTGGTCACTTGCCACACTCTTGAACAGGTTAGATACACATCCTGAGGTTCCTAAAGACCTTTGGCCACAGTGTAGACACCCAGCTGCTCATGTATGCTCAATATTGTCTTTCAGACATTTTTGAGAGGAGGTAAATATTTCTCAGTTTTGGATCCTCAGCACATTGTGGAGTGTATAAAACATGGCAAATGCACAGGAAACCTTTATTGAAAGGCATTTTCATTCCACTAAACCAAGGGTTCTTTCGCATTTTTAAAAATATTGTTTATTAGAGGTGCATTAGCATGAGTGTAAATGTCAAAGGACAGCTTGCAGAAGATGGTCTTCTCCTTTCCCATGTGTGCTCCAGGGATCGAACGTAGGTCATCGGGTTTAGTGGCAAATTCCTTTAACCACTGAGCCATCTGCATGGCCCTCTTTGGTAAGCAGCAACATCTCTCCACCCCAACTCAAGATCATACCTTTAATTTAATAGAATACCTTTTCATCCTTTGTAAATCTGAACACTCAACTTCTTTTTGTCTTTTTGGAAGATGAAATTCCTTTTCCAAGTACCTATCAGATATGTTATAAAACGTTCTTTAATTTCTCTTGGTCTATTTCCTCATGGTTAGCTCAAGGCCATGAAGTCTTAGTAGGAAAATCTGATAAACCATACCAGAGAGCCCTTGTATGCAAGAATGCACCAGTGGGTGACAGACAGAGGCAGCCAGGGGGTCTTAATGTAAGTGGGGAAGAGGCAATGAGTTTGGTGGAAGTGATGATCACTCCACCAGACACTACAGAGCTAAACAAGATCTAACCCCCACCCCAGCACCAGACAGACTGGAGCAATTCCAGAGTGACTGTGGTGGCTGATGGAACTAGAAAACCACTCGGGGTGTTGAAGAAAAGTGAGAGACAAGGAACTGGAGATATACGTGGTGACAACCAGGAATCTCAGCATCTTCAGAAGAAGGGATTTTAGAAGTCCATCTCCTCCTCTTCAGATGAGACCCAGAAAGGTCTCACCCTTGATGACAGATGGAGCTAGTGCAGAGGTCGGTGCTGTATGCACCAATCCATGGACAATGTCTGCACTCTCCCCACGCCCAGGAAGTTTAATATCAAAGATCTTCCTAAAGTGTAAACTGGCAACCTGGCCTTGTCTGTCTGGTAAGTCTCACTGATGGCCAGAACTTAGGCAATGCGATGTGGCTCCCCTGGTGATTCCCAACCCTCTTCCCCCTCTTCCTCAGCTACATCTCCCACACCCCTCACTCCCATCCTGCACCACTGCAATCCTGTCCTACCTTCTCCAGGGCCCTGCTCTTGGAAGTCCAGGTCCTCTGCACAGGTCATTTCTTCCCTGTTGTCCCCTCCTTCTCGCCTATCTTCATCCTGCCTGTCAAAGAGCACTTCATCCTTCAAAGGTCACTCTCTTCAGCCACTCAAACTAGTGGTTTTCAACCTTCGTAACGCTGGGACACTTTAATATAGTTCTCATATTGTGGTGACCCCTGGCCATAAAATTATTTTTGTTGCTACTTCATAACTGTAATTCAGCTACTGTTATGAATCATCATGTAAATATCTGTTTTGTGATGGTCTTAGGCAACCCCTGAGTAAGAGTCATGTGACCCCAATGGGTTGAGAATCATTGTCTTAAACAGAACTTTTGACTTTGAGCCACTTCTGTATCTTTGGGTCAACCTCTCCTAGGCCGGGAAAACCAACTTCAGTTAGAACTGGCAGGCACTACCTTACAATCTCTGCACACATCAGGATTGCATTTCCCTCCTGTAAACATTTGATCATATTCTCAAAAATTATCAAAGTCTATATGTTTCCTAAGTCAGAAGGACACAAACCAATAATTTCCTTACAACGCAGTCAAGGAATGTGAGAGAGAGAGAGAGAGAGACAGAGAGAGAGAGAGACCTAAATGCAAGTCATCCAAAAGAATGGTCTGTTCATTGTGTCTTCGTAACTTTTTGCATTGCTGCCATGACTAAACCCTTGACAAAAGCATCATAAGAGAAGAAAAGTTTGTCTTAGTGAATGGACAAGTTTCTGCTCACGTGGTGGGAGTCTTCATGCACACGTCTTGGCCAATAAGGAAGCTCAATGGGACGGGGCCACCTGCCTTCCGAGCAGGTCGGTCCTGGTGAGCCCTCTCGGGAACATGCTCACCACCAAGGGCTCCTCCACTAGTGCATGCCGAGCAGCTTCCTACTGCTACTCCAGCAAAGGTTCCAAAACTAACGAGGGCACATCATAAGGTCCAAGCCTACATTTCATAGAAAGCATTATGTTCTCAATGGCTACATTTTCCTCCCAGACCAACAAAGCAGTAGAGGAAGGAGACAAAGTTTTGTGTCAGAATTTAAAGCACTGCAATAACTGACCATTGTTATTAATTGCAAATCTTATTTGACTTTCTTTTTTAAGTCAGGGTCTCCTTAACCTGACAGGCTGAACCCTAACTGATGATCCTCCTGCCTCTGTCCCTCATAAGTATTTGAATTACAGATGTGCACCTCTGCACTCAGAACAACAACAAAAAGCCTCTGAATTCTTCCTATCAATCTCAGCTGAGAAGAACATTCTTAAGATTTTTCTCCTCACAAGTATATAAAAAAAGATTTTGATGGAAGTCTTACTTACCCAACATCATCCTCATTAAGGCCAACTAATTGGAGAGAAAATCAAAGAGCAAATAAAACATAGGAGACATTTACTGTGTTCTAGAGAAGTTGCTAGGTGTGGGGACGCACACGGAACTCAAGTCAGGTGGAGAGAGTGGTCAATAAGGCAGCATGATAATGCGACATGACACATGGTTCTGCATGGGAAACCTGTGCTCTGAGGTCTAAGCTCGCAGAGAAAGGAAGGCTTAAAATAGTCAGAGCTGTCAGCAAAGCTTGAAGGAGAGATGGAAGGAAGGGAAAGGTTGTATCAGCAGAGATGACAGAGATCACGTCAAGCAGCTGGAAAGGCATGTTCAGAGATGAGCTAGTACTCCAGAGGTGCTGTGGCCTGCTCTCTTCGGGTAACTGAAAATTCCATGACATATCACTCATATTTTGAGTTTATATTCTGTTTATGTTCTTGTCTCTACATTTTCTGATCCTTGACTCAATATTTCTCATCATTTGGTTCTTTTTTTATCTATCAAGAAATGGCCCACCTTCTTCTTTCCTGTCTGTTTTCTACAGTGGAGTTCCTGTCCATTCTTCTTCAGTGAAGCCCTCTTTATGAGATGATCCTCCTTGAAACAAAGGCCCTTGGAAATAGTTTCACTCTCTAGAATACAGCTTGTTTGATTAGGCCAATCTCAACCCATACTAAGTCAATTAGATTCTCTTTCCTAGGACTTTGGAATTAAGACTTAAAAACAAAAAAAAAGGTTCAGTTACTTCTGTAGGACCACGCTGAATGGCCATGTGTACTCGGGGACTGAGACAGACTTGAGACAGCCATGTATAAAACAAATCATTGAGTTAAACAGTCATTCTAGAGCCAGAAAAATTAAAAAAAGAAGCAAAGATGTGAATTCCTGTGGTATATGGAAAGACATGCAGGAAAAAGAAATAGGGAAAGCCTGGCTACCTGGCACCTGTGTGGTGCCTGAGAGAAAACTGCATGCTCTGTGATAAGATCCAAAAAGACTTCCTTGCCATGTGATAAGCTCCTTCTTAGTGGTCCTCACATTAATTTTAAGTCTTGTTTTAGTCTTATCTATAAAATTAACTAACAATGAGCATAGAATAATGTTTTAATGACATTATTCAATATCAGTTAAGCCCCCCCCACTCCAAAATGAAAGCTTCTATCTTAAAATAAAGAACTTCATGATAGAACACTTGCCTGGCATGTAACGCTCAGGGATCCGACCAGATTACAAA